>ML780011.1:38641-70189 GCA_009831015.1 Picea engelmannii
TGCAAAACTTTGGGGAGGCCACTTCTTCGGTGTTTCTGGAATTTGTAGAAATCGACCATCTCTCCGAGCAACGAAGCTCAAACCTGACTTAAGACTTTTGAGTACGATCTCACTCCTCTGAACATTTCGTCATGGGGGGAATCTTTGTGCTGATATCTTTTTAGACCACAACTTTCCATATGGTTACCCATGACCTTATGAGGATCGTGTTTCTTAAATTCAATGTCTACTAGTTTCATTTCCTCCAAAGTCATGGCCTCTACTTTGGCATGGCCGAAATCTAATAAAGAATATGTACCAATGTGTATGGGAAAGGACGACCATACCTTTTTTTGAACTCCTTTGAGTTCTTTTCTTATCCCACCGAGCACAGTTTTCTTGGCAATATCTCGACATACTAGCTTGTCTGGTAAGAATAGCGGTAGGGCATATGGGGGAACAAAGTAGCCAAAAACCCTAATATACGAGAATTGTTCTTCTATGTACCAGTCTGCCATGCTGTTCAAGTTTTCCACGAATTTATCTGAAATCTTGAGAGGTGGATCGCTGAAGATAACGACATACATTGGTACCATTACACAGTTGAAAATCTCATAGACGAAGTCTTTGGATTTATCTTCCCAGAGTTTGGAGTGGTACACATGAATAGGCTCTGCATTATTTGGAGTCGAGCTCCAGCTCATTAATGGAAAAGGTGTCATGAAGAAAACAACATCCATAATGTAAGCAGACATGAAAAAGGAAGTTTCTTTCCCACTCGCCCTTTGTGCTTGATATTCTGTAACTTGGTTGGCCAGATTGTCTAACAACAATTTAGCCCAGTCGAAAGAGTACCCCTCTGCTACTGTGTGGATAAGCAGGTCCCATGGGAGAAAAAAAAGCGCATTATTCTCTCTTCCATAAAGTATGCATACCATCATCGCTATATATATAAATTGTGGCTGTAACGAAGAGATTGTGTATATACCATGAGTGTCCACTCTGAACTTTTTCGAGCGTGAGCACCAATCTTTGATCAGGTCGGATAAGATTTTTCCAAATTGCTCACATTTTTTCTTTTTGAAACCCTCTAAGAATTCGACATTGTAAGTAAAATTGGGTGTGGGGGACAATTTTAACATCACCTGCAAATGTTTCAGCCTAAATGTCCCAACAACCACCTTCTGAGTGTTAAATATTGTGATAGTCGGGATATCTACATGGTCCAACGCCCATTTAACCATATCACAATAGGGGAAAATCCATGGCCTTGTTGCTACCTTTGCATCTCCGACTGAGAGACAACTTTGTATTTGATATACAAGTCTTCTTTCTCGTTGTCGCTTGAGTCGTCTGGGCAATTTATCAGCTGATATTGCAAGGTGTTGAAAACTTGTGTGCATGTTTTGACTGTGTCGATGTTTCTAGGCGAAGTATCAGAAGTAATATCCAAACTCTGACCTGAACTTTCACCAGCTGTTTTGGGCGTTTTCCGTGGAGCCATGATATAAAATCTCGAGATTATATTTCCTATTACAGAGGATGAAAATACAATCAATGGTTATTTTGCTAAACTGGCTTTGTGAAACTAGAATGAAATTCAAATAATGATGGAAATTCTTTCACTAAGAGTATTCGAGTCTATGCGGGTCCTTGTTGACACATCATTTAATTCTTTTAATAGAAAGATTTGGAAATAAAGCAAGATCTTACTTTCAATCATTTCCGTAATTTGCTTATAAATTCCATAAATGTTTGATATTTTGTGACTTGGGATGATCGTAGAAACATTTAATTCTTTACCCGTAAGATTTACAGGTTAAAAGTTGTTTAAGATGTTATTTAACCTGATTTAATCCTTTAATTAATCTCAATTAGTTCTTAATCCTTTTCGGCGTTCGTAGTCTCGAACAATTTTATTCTTAGTCTTGGGCCATGAACCCCAAATTTGCGATATTGCGATTTGGTTAATTAACTTTGATCATAATTAAGTTTTTAATTGATCGTGATTAGTTTATAAATTTTGCGACTTCGAGTATCGGGGTTACAAAGATGTTGTTTTAAGGTAAAACCGTTGAGTCGCGAAGTCACAATAACAACTAACTAACGTTAATTATCATTAGTCTTGTGATTAACCAGGTTTATCTTAAGTCGCTTTCGCAACTTCACACATATGACATTTGAAGGTCACTCGAGGCGTGACTCCCGAATTGTGAAGACACGATGCATTCAAAATATGGATAATCGTTGCTTAATGCTTTGATGATCATGATTAAACTTAACCCAACTTTGCTATTTCGCATGTCGGGACATTGAGAGCTTTGATATGTATAACCGTTAGATCTGCGAAATCCCAAAATCTAAGATTTGAGGTTTATAGTTATTGTTTTTGTTAGTTGAAAGAGTGGGCGGATTCAACCTTTTGGTAACTAGAATATTTTGAAAAAAAAATATGTGTTTCAACATAGGCTCCATCTAGGGATCTCGTCTCCTTGCGGGACGAGAATAACAGTAGACCACGTGCCTTTATTGGGTGAATGGAGTCATTGATTTATTTTTGTGAAACGTTTTCAGAAAGAGGGTACAGAGGGAATCTGAGGTCTCATATTTATCTCTGAAAGCTTTCGAAACTTAATCGTTTACTAATCTCAATTTTAGGTCCTTTGATGAATTCCTCTTCCTTGAACTGATTTCGGGTCTGCTTAAGATAATCAAAACAACCTTAGGAATTCTAACAGGTTCTGTCGATCTTTCTTGCATCAAGTCAAAGTAATTTCGGTGTTTTTTAATCAGGGAGTCCCACGTGAACTTGAGATGTGGATCTAGTCGAAAAGAGAACTGGTTACCAGAGTACAATATAATTCATGTATAACAACTTTACAGATATCTTAGACATTGCTTCACTGCCAGCAATCCTGTTCAGTACCCCGGTGAAGTTATCTGATTCCCTTTATTGAATCTCCTTTCACCACTTCAGTTTGTAACTTTGCATTTAAATGCCGAGATGAGGCAAATCATTTAATGGATTTCCTTTCATCTTCTCTTTTGTGGACTAGATGGGGGCAATCATTTGTGAATTTCCTTTCACCATCTGTCTTATACTTTATTTTTAAAACATGAAGTGGCGGCAATCAATTGGTATAAAGTATACCAAGGGTGATATCTGTTAATAATTTTGGCAACAGAGGTCTGTTAACTCACTTTCATTACTCTGGAAAAGTCTTCTTTTGACCTTCAAAACATCTTAGTCTGCAGAAAAACTTATGGGGGATTTTTTTATTTCCAGGGGCCTTCTTCTGAGCAACACTAATCATATAAAACCTGTTAAAAGAACTAAGAGAGTTAGGATTATCTTGTTAATTTTTTTTAGTAGGATCCCGAGGAGCCATGAGGAGTTGCCCCTTTTCTAAAGATTCGTTTGTCATCTTTCAGAGGTAAAGTGTGACCCCTCCTTCCTTTGTGGAGGCCATGGGGAGGCATCTGGAGTCAAGGGGAATAATACCAAATATTTGAACAGGGTGATAGAGGGGTTTAGGATTCCATAAACATGGTTGTCATTACGAAAACCCGACTCTTGAAACATGTTCTCTGAGTTCACTTTATTTCTTCTGTTTCCGTTTATTTTAATTTTATCCAGATGATCGCTTTTATGATTTTATTTTGAAAAATCGTTCTTTTGATAATACATCTAGCGAGTATCTTTATACATATAAGACCATTGTTGCACTAGGTGATATTCTTTGGAAATCTAAATAATTTAGAGACTTATACCTTTGATTCGCCATTCTGCCCTCATCTAAGTAAATTATTCATTTATCACCTATTTTGGGATAACCAATATTTCTGATATACGACCACTTGTTTGTCTCCTTCGTAATGTTTGAGCTATCGATAACAATCCTGCGTAAAAACAACATGAAGAGTGTCAGGGTTTTACAGGTCACAGCGTTCAATGTGTAAATTATTTTACATTTACTTTTCTATGAAATCACTAACCTGTTTTATTTACGGTGGAAGTAAGACTTACCTAAAAAATGTGAAAAACAGAAAACACAAACCGGTATATACAATGGGATTTCGGAAATCGTTTATTGCATATAGTGCTTAAGATAACGCTCATTGATAGGGGCGTTGAGGATTTTACCGTCCAAATTTTCTAGCATAAATGAGTTATTCCCTTTGGATGTTGTAACTTTGAATGGTCCATACTAGATATGATCAAATTTTCCATGTTTGGTCGAGTCTTCTCTCCTAGCATCCCATTTCAAAACTAAGTCACCAGGGAGGAATTCCCTATCTTTAGCCTTATGATCAAACAAGGCTTTCATGTTGTATTGCTATTTCTGAAGTTTTTCATCCACTTTAGCCATATTTTGTTGAACTTTGATCAGTTGATTTATTCTTCTTGTGACATGATTTGGTTCTTCCTTTTCATCTTGCCAAAGTTTCATTACAAGTAGAGCCAAATTTATGGGTAATACTACATCGATCCCGTATACCATTTGAAATGGAGAAGTGCCAATCGATTTCTTGGTGCCTATTTGATTTTCCCAAAAGGCATATTTCAAATGCACATGTCAGGCTTTCTTATTTTCGTTCAAAATATTTTTTACTATGGTGATTAAGCTTTTGTTTGATGATTCAACTAACCCATTGCCTTGAAGATAGTACATTGTAGAATGACCCAACACAATATTGTATTTTTGGAAAAATCTAACCATTGCCATAGATTTGAATGCCTGGGCATTATCTGTAACTATCTTCTGGGGACATCCGAATCTAGATAATACACTTTCTTCCAAGAAATTTATTACCACCGAATCTATCGCTTTCCTGGTCAGGATAGCTTCTACCCATTTGGTAAAATAATCTGTAGCGGTCAGGATCCATCTATGTTGCGCATTGGAATGTGGATTGATTTTTCCTATAAAATCTAACCCCCATTGTTGAAGGGGGGCTTCTGTTTTAACCGGGACCAAAGGTAACACCGAGAGTTTATGCTTGCCTAAAAATAATTGGTAGGAGTTACAAGCTCTGACTTTGGCATTCACGTCTGTGAACAACTTAGTCCAGTAATATCCTGCTCATGATTTTATAGGTTGTTTCTCTCCACGCATGATGTCCTCCGCACACTCCTTCGTGAAATTCATTTATAACTCTTTCTATTTCAGATTGTACTAAACAAACTAATAGAAAACCTAGAGGGTCTTTCCAATACAACTGGCTTTCTGAGATACAATACTTTACCGCATGCAATTTCAATGTCCTAGTCTTAGACAGAGACATATCGTTTGGGCATTTCAGAGTCAGAAGATAAGATACTATGTCTTTATACCAACCCGAAGATGCAAACTTCTCTTCGATTTTGGTTGTAGCTATCTCGTCGTTGAATTCGTCTATGTCTAAATATCCTTCATGCTCTTGTAGGTTATTTATTCCAAGCGCTCTGAAATTTGATTCGGCCAGTAGCTTAGCCAAACTCTGTCCCTTGACGAGCTTTGTCGGTTTTACCTCTAGATCGAATTCTTGAATTTTAGCAAGCCACCGGCCCCTCTTCCTGTCACTATCAGGATGAACCAATATATCCTTAACGAAACTGGTGGGTACATATGAAATGATCTTGGAATGCAGTACATAGGTTCTGAAAGATTTTAGTGCTTTCACCATGGCATATGCCTGTTTTTCCATTATGTCGTACCTCAACTCCGCGTCTCTAAGGATCTTGCTGAAAAATGCTATTGGTTGCTCAAAACCCTCTTCGTTCTTTTGGAGGAGTACCTCCGCAATCATATGTTCGGATGCAAATGAAAAGATAAAAAAATCCTTTAGATAATCAGGGCTTGCCAGTACAGGTGCTTCACCTATAATTTTCTTGATGTGTGCAAATGATGCCTTTGCTTCGACTGTCCATTTAACTTCGTTGTTCTTATTGAGCATATCTGTAATCATTTTAACAATTTCAGCAAAGTTCGAGATAAATCTCCTCAAAAAAATTATTTTCCCTAAAACTGACTGAATTTCTTTTACATTTCTAGGAATATTTATAGTGTCAATAACTTCGATCCTTTTAGGATCGATTTTAATTACGTCCCGAGATACAATATGGCCCAAGATTTTACCTTCTTGCATCGCAATGTGAGATTTCTTTGGATTTAAAGACAAACCAAATTTGCGTCATTTCTTGAATGTTTGCTTGAGATGGATTAGATGTTCTTCATCAGATTTGGAAAAAACATTCAGATCATCAAGATAAATAACGACGAATTTATCTCTTTTGCCGATGAAGGCGATATCCATAGCTTGCTGGAAAGTAACACCTGCATTCATCAAACCAAAAGGCATTTTGTCATACATAAATGTACCCCATGGGGTGGTGAATGTTGTATTTTCTTTATCATCTTCGTTAACAACAATCTGATTGTAACCGGAAAAACCGTCGATCATTGACATTCTATTTGCTCCGACCACTTTTTCTAGAACATGATCCATTTTGGGTAGCGGATAATTGTCTTTGAGAGATGATTTATTTAGATTTCTAAAATCTACACACAGTCTGATTTCTCCGCTCTTCTTCCTAATCGGGACCAGATTAGCCACCCACTTAGAGTACCTGAGTGGTACAATTATTTTAGAGTCCAGGAGCGTTTTTACTTCTTTTTCGACCGCGGGCAATAGTATGGGATTGATTTTCCTGAGCTTCTGTCTGAAAGGTTTAACACCTGCCTTTAAAGGAATCTTATGTTCGATCACAGTGGTGTCATAAGTTCTCAGCTCGTCATAAGACCAAGAAAACACGTCTTTATATTGCTCGAGTAAATTTGCATACTTACCTTTCATCTCAGGAGGAAGATACTTTGATATTTTGACTATTATAGGCTTTTCTTTGGTACCTATATCATAATCTTCTACTTCTTTTGGTTGAGGTTGCAGAGTAGATTTTAAGGGCATGTCATTTTGGTCAAATAGTCTTTCTAAGGGGATTAGACCTTTAGGAATTTGTTTTTTTTTTAGTACTAACATGCGATGATTTGCGATCTTTTCTGGTCATTCTGGTTTTCTTGGTCAATATGTGTCTCGGCAAAGTCTTCCACCATTTCGAGGAACTTTTTGATTTGTTCGTCGTCTTCGAATACCTGCCAGTGTTGTATATTATTTGGTAAGGAGGGTCTGTGCCTCATCTCTATGTGATACTTAAGTTTAAAAGTTGTAGGAGGTGCAAACGTTGAGGCTGCTTTGGCTAATGAATCAGCTTGCAAATTTTCTGTACGGGGAATGTAATGAACATTAAATGATGAGAAAAAAATTTCCATTAAATCCCAGGCACAGTTAATATAATATCTCAATCTCGGGTGTTTGGCCTGGTACTGTCGATTTACTTGTTTCACAATTAATTCTGCTTCTCCATAGACTTCCAAGTTTTTTATGTTTAAATTTCTAGCAATTTCTAATCCCAAGACCAGGGCTTCGTACTCGCATACATTATTCGTGTAGTCTATGTCCCACTGTAGTCTGTAAGAGAAAGGAATGATAAAATCATCCCCAGGTGCTACAAAGAGTACTCTTGTGCCTGCTCCTTCACATGATGAAGCACCATCGAAACACATTTTCCAGATTCCAGTACTATATACACTTTCTTTTATCTTTTCTGTTTTATTTTTTTCTATGAAATCTTCAACACATTCATCTATATCATCATCAATTGATAAAATACAATTTCCAAGATCCTGATCAGTGACATAAACAGGGTAATTTCTAGGATTATGTGGATCACTTACCATATATGCCAGCCTTGTTTCCCAGTATAATCGGGTGAACTGTCCTCCGAAAATGGGAATCGTGGCGTATGTCATGTCCAGCTGAAGGGATCCTCCAAGCTTAGCGCCCCAAGACCTGGATAATAACATACCATACTTCGGAGGTATATCAGCAATAACCGCATCCATCAGAACACTTTTTACTGGGATCTATGCGAGATTTACTACTAAGTCTTTGATCATGCCCATACATTTAACTTCTCTTGAATCAAATGAATACAGGTCTCCGTACATCCTGGTAATTTCGAGGCCAAGTCTATCCATAATAGCCTTGGGCATCACATTATGCGAGGCTCCGAAATCCAGCATGCAGTTATGTAGCAGACGATAATGCACATTTAGTGTAATGTAGAAAGGAGCAACGGTATCTTTGGCCCCTTCAAAATGCGGACCAAAAATTATATTAGGTTTATCATCTTCCAAATTTATAACGCCATCTTGACTTCCCATATCTGAAAAATTTGTCAATTTGGTGATTTGTTTTCGGTAAACAGGGTTCTTTGCCAGTTCAACCAGAGGTATCGATATTTTGATTTTGTTAATCTTATTTTCTAGGCTGAAACCTCCTATATTTTTTTCAGTTTCTCTGATTGATACTTCGGTCTCCTTCTTTTCTGATTTATTTGTTTGTATTGCTTTTTTTTTTCTTTTTTTCTTTTTTTTTTTCCGTTGTCTGTGTTTCAGCTGTCTTAGTTCTCCCGGTTTGGATCTCAACTCCTTTTATTTTGGTATTTAGTTTTTCAGTTTCCTTTTGAGCTAGCTCATATACTTCGCCTCTTGGTTGGGTAGTTGTCACGTTTTTAGTTTTAGACCTTAGATTATACTTATGTTGGAGCTCGACCATTATAGTATCGGTGCTCCCCTGGTAAGTAGAATCTTCTGTATTATTTGTGTTTCTATCCTCATTAGACCGATGTTCCATATTTAAAGACCTCTTGTAATCTTGTCTAGTCAAATGGGGTTGCTGGCAATCATCACCGATATTATTCATATCATCTTCTAAATCCTCAAAAACTTGCATGTCATTTCCTCCTATAAAAATTTTCGTTTTTTAAAGGAGTCTAAATTTTTTTATCTTCGTTTTTAATCTGTCTTTGTTGTATTTGGGGATTAGGGTTCCTTCTGAATTCTCTCCTAACGAATTGGTCTTCTTTAGATTGATCTAGTTCCATCTTTGAAATTTTATTTGATAGTTCTTTGATTATCTTTGCCATATCATCCATCTTATCGTCTGTGGACCTCCCACCCCTGGAGGATCCTGCTTGTTCCCTAAACCATTTAGTTTCTTTGTTTTCCGTTTCAATTTTTGCTTTTAATTTTCCAGAAGCCATCATATTTGACTAAATTTCTACGACATCATCTTGCATTCGGGTATGTTCGGCAACCCTCCTTTCTCTTAGTAATAGTGCAAAATCGGGTTCGAAATCTCTTGCAAAAGTTACCTTGGATGCAGGCTGGGAGGGTTTCACTTCAATGGGGATCTTGTTATATAGTTTATTAAATCTTTGAATGAACTCAATAACAGTTTCAGAATTTTTCTTTCTTAAGGATCCGAACTCAGTTAAGTAGTATAGGTGATCTTTCCTTTCACCCCATTGTTTGAGAAAAGAGTTTTCTAACTCATCATAGGATCCGATTGATCCCGTGGCTAGACCTCGAAACCAGGTTCTCACCTGTCCTTCAAAGGTTTGAACAAACAACCATGAATAGACGTCTTCATGTTCGAGACCGAGAATATCTGCGAATTGATCGAAGAAATTTATATGTTCGGTTGCGATTAGGTCTCCCTCCCCTGTAAAATTAGGTAGGTTTTTAATGTAGTTTTCAAGTAAATCATGAAGGGGTACTGGGATGACCAAAGGAGCGTATCTGGCAACTACTTTAGTGAAAATCCTACTAGGTGGGGGTGGGCCTTGACCGCCCCCTCCTCCTCCTCCAGCAGCTGCCATAGATATTCTAGGAGAGGAAACCGGTACGTTATAAAGAGGGTTCTCAAAAATGTATAGAGATCCTTTAGCTTCTTCGGGATGAAGCAAAAAATATTTAGAGAACCGTTTATCAGGAGACGAAAAAACTGGAAAAGGGGGAAACAAGATACGAGGACTCGGTTCCTCTGACTTGCAAGATATGTAAATGGGAGAACCTGTAGGAGTTGAATATGAGTGTATGGTATACTCTTCTAGATTTTGTGAGGTTGGGAAATTTAGTTCGAGAGCTGATGGGATATCAATCGAAACAGACTTTACTGTAGATGTCTTACCTTCACTTACACAGGAGGTAGTCGAATGAGCTTCAGTCTTAATTTCGAGTAGGACTAATTTAGGGTTTATGGTTTCAAGTGGAACCTTAACCTTAGATCGTGTGGATTTAGGTTGGTAAACCGCAATAGCTTGCTTAAGGAATCCTCTTGGTTTTAGTATTTTTTCAGGGTCGGAAACAGGTGTGGTCTACTTATCATCTAGGTTTTGTTTGGTGTTCCTTGGACCAGATGCCATCTTATTTAAAATGTAGAGTCACCAAGTGAATAATAAAAACTTAGCCTTTATAATGTGTTCAGTCTTTGTTCACTATCAAAGAAAGAACCTTGCAAATGTCGTTCTCCCAGGGAAAATAACTTCATTTCTCCATCCCCGGCAACGACACCAAAAAGATGTTGTTCCTGAGTTTATACTAAGGCTACAAGTATAATGTTAGGCATCAGGAAATGAGGAAAAGGTTTCAATGTTTTCCTTTCACCACATAAATAGCAAGAGAAATTTCTTTAAAACGAATTAATATTATAATAGCTCAGAGGTTGTTTCTCACATCTGAGTTAAATTTTGAAAAATTGAATGAAATGAAAGAAAAAACACAAAGCTGCTAATCAAAGAAAGGCATCAATTACTGAAGAGTCTTACTCTGTAACAGAAGAAGAAAGTGAGCGATATAAATTTCAATGAAGTGTAAAATATAGCATCTAATCAACATTCAGGTCTTGTATTAACTAACAGTGAATACAGAGGAAAATCTGTTTGTTATTAGATTACTGAGTATAACATAACCACAATAGAGATTGTACTAAATTGTGATTTGCATTCATCAAATAAAATATATGAAAGTATGTGAGAATATGGAAAGACAAAGAACACATAACTTAGAATAGACAAGATGTAGAATCTTTGGCCTACATTTGTATTAATTCTCATTAAAGAGAGTCTTCTCCTTTACAATCGGCAAAAAACAGCCCTGGTTTCTTTCTCAAAATGCATATTTATACTAGATTAAAACATTTCGAATTCTATCATTCTAAAAATTTTGGTTACAAATGAAAAGATGAAATGTTTCACTTCATTGTCCCTTGTCTTCCTTCATGTTGGCGGGGTGTTTTCCTTTCTTTGTCCTCTAGCTCCAAAATAGGATGGAATCAACAATTGTATTGCTGGCCTCTAGAAGTCTTCCCTTTCGCCTGTTCAATACAATTGACATACTTTTCTACCAATTGGGATATCAACTTGGGAAGTTCAATTTGGTCATTTGCTTCGAAAGTGTAGCACTTCATTTCCAACTTTGGCAGTCTTTCTCCTATTTTCCCGTCTTCTATAATGATAGACAATAACTATAGGTTTGGTTTTATCAACCATTTATCTATCTGGGCAATATCGACCTGTTTTATCATAGATAGTTCAACTTGGTCTCTTTCCACATTTTCCTTGATATTTAGTAGATATTTAACTATGTTAATTTTGCCCAACGTTCCAAAGCTATTCCCCTTATTGAGATCTATAAATTTTTTATTTATTAGGCCAAATGTTTCTTCACAAGAGTCTCTCACCTCTTTAGCCATTTTTCTGTTCTCTGATATATTATGCTCCCATGCTTTTAACAAGATGTTACTTTTGGTTTGTTCTTGAATGGATAATCTGGAAGTGATGACCATTTCCTCTTTCGCCGTTGATATGATAGCCTCCTGGAAAGTACTTCAAGCCACCTTAGCTTCTCTCTCTCTTAAGGAGATTTTGTCTAAGGCTTGATCTATCAACTGAAAATGATCTTGGATGATTTCTACTATAGTAAGTAGACTCTGTTGAGTTGCTTCTATCTTCTTTTGTATTTCCATGGCTTGAGTTCAAAATAATGCTACATCTATGACGTGGCTTTCAGTAGAATTTAATTTAGATTGCAGTTGTTTTATTAACTCCTTCTGTTGACTTATCTATGTTTGACTTGTCTGAGCCGACTGTTGCATTTTCTCAAGATTTGATTTGAGCTGTTCGATTTTCTGTTGATCAGCTGCTCTGACTTGTTCAAGGCTTTTACATGCCTCATTCCTGGCATTCGCTTCTACAGTTGCCATCTGAGTCTATAATTTGCTAATTAACAGGTATTTTTGTTTGATTCGTTCCTTCAAGGTTCCAACTGAATATTGGTTGGCCGTTGCATAAGCATCCAATGTTCCTGCTATCTCATCGGCAAATTCTTCCTCTTCTAAGGCTTCTCCATCCGTTAATATTCTGTACTTTTTAGTTGTTGCACCTGCCTTTTGGTATGTTTCTCACTTCACCATAGCCTTCCTTTTATTGCTAAAAAAGAAATCGCTAGGAGGTAATTCTTCTATAGAGATAGGTGTTAAATCCTCTTTAAATATTATCTCTGCAATGGGGTTCCCCTTTGTAAATTGTAAGAGCATGAAGGATGGAATGAGACTGCTGATTTCTTTGAATTCTTGTTTCATGATAGCATCTGTGGCCGTTTAATTTGATGGAGACAAGGGTGTGTCTCCTACCCCTTTTGAAGGGGTCTCTGTTTGATCCTTGACCTATTTAACTGGGGTATCTATCTCTGGGAGTTTCCCCTCTTGGCTTAGGATCTCGGTTTCCTATTTCGAGGTCTCAGTTTCCTCTGTGTTCTCTTGAGTTTTTTGTTTGCCAAGATTTGTATCTGTTGAACCTTGGGCTTCTATTTGCTGTGTACCTGGAGGTTTTGAGGTTTTTCCCTGCAAAACTTTGGGGAGGCCACTTCTTCGGTGTTCCTAGAATTTGTAGAAATCGACCATCTCTCCGGGCAACAGAGCTTGAACCCGACTTAAGACTTCTGAGTAGGATCTCACTCCTCGAAACATTTCATCATGGGGGGAATCTTCGTGCTCATATCTTTGTAGACCACAACTTGCCATATGGTTACCCACGACCTTATGTGGATCGTGTTTCTTAAATTCAATGTATACTAGTTTCATTTCCTCCAAAGTCGCGGCCTCTACTTTGTCATGGCTGAAATCTAATAAAGAATATGTACCAATGTGCATGGGAAAGGATGGCCATACCTTTTTCTGAACTCCTTTGAGTTCTTTGCTTATCCCGCTGAGCACAGTTTGCCTAACAATTTCTCGACATACTAGCTTGTCTGGTAAGAATAGCGACAGGGCATATGGGGGAACGAAGCAACCAAAAACCCTAATATACGAGAATTGTTCTTCTATGTACCAGTCTGCCACGCTGTTCAAGTTTTCCACGAATTTATTTGAAATCCTGAGAGGTGGATGGCCGAAGATAACGACATGCATTGGTACCATTACACAGTTGAAAATCTCATAGACAAACTCTTTGGCTTTATCTTCCCAGAGTTTGGAGTGGTACACATGAATAGGCTCTGCGTTATTTGGAGTCCATCTCCAGCTCATTAATGGAAAAGGTGTCATGAAGCAAGCAACATCCATAATGTAAGAAGACATGAAAAAGGAAGTTGGTTTCCCACTCGCCCTTTGTGCTTGATATTCTGTAACTTGGTTGGCTAGTCTGTCTGATAACAATTTATCCCAGTCGAAAGAGTACCCCTCAGCTACTATGTGGATAAGCGGTACCCATGGGAGAAAAAAATGTGCATTATTCTCTCTTCCATAAATTCTGCATACCATCATCGCTATATACATAAATTGTGGTTGTAACGAAGAGATTGCGTATATACCATGAGTGTACGCTCTGAAATTTTCCGGGCGTGAGCACCACTCTTTGATCAGGTCGGATAAGATTTTACCAAATTGCTCGCATTCTTTCTTTTTGAAACCCTCTAAGAATTCGGCATTGTAAGTAAAATTGGGTGTGGGGACCAATTTGTACATTGCCTGCAGAGGTTCTGACCTAAATGTCCCAACAACCACCTTTTGCGCGTTAAATATTGTCCTAGTCGGGATATCTACATGGTCCAACGCCCATTTAACCATATCACAATAGGGGAAAAGTCGTGGCCTTGTTGCTACCCTTTGCATCTCCGACTGAGCGACCACTTTGTATTTGATATAGAAGTCTTCTTTCTTGTTGTCGCTTGAGTCGTCTGGGCAGTCTATCAGCTCGTATTGCAAGGTGTTGAAAACCTGTGCCCATGTTTTGACTGTGTCAATGTTTCTAGGTGAAGTATCAAAAATAATATCCGAACTCTGACCTGAAATTTCACCAGCTGTTTTGGGAATTTTCCGTGGAGCCATGATATAAAATCTCGAGATTATATTCCCTATTACAGAGGATGAAAATACAATAAATAGTTATTTTGCTAAATTGGATCTGTGAAACTAGAATGAAATTCAAATAATGACGAAAATTCTTTCACTTAGAGTACTCGAGTCTATGCGGGTCCTTGCTGACACAGTGTTTAATTCTTTTAATAGAAAGATTTGGAAATAAAGCAAGATCTTACTTTCAATCATTTCCCTAATTTTCTTATAAATTCCATAAATGTTTGATATTTCATGACTTGGGATGATCGTAGAAACATTTAATTCTTTACCCGTAAGATTTACAGGTTAAAAGTTGTTTAAAATGCTATTTAACCCGATTTAATCCTTTAATTAATCACAATTAGTTCTTAATCCTTTTCAGTGTTCGTAGTCTCAAATGATTTTATTCTTAGTCTTGGGCCATGAACCCCAAATTTGCGATATTGTGATTTGGTTAATTAACTTTGATCAGACTTAAGTTTTTAATTGATCGTGATTAGTTTATAAATTTCGCGAATTCGAGTATCGGGGTTACAAAGATGTTGTTTTAAGGTAAAACCGTCAAGTTGTGAAGTCGCGATAACAATTAACTAATGTTAATTATCATTAGTCTTGTGATTAACCAGGTTTATCTTAAGTCGCTTTCGCAACTTCGCACATCAGACATTCGAAGGTCGCTCGAGGCATGACTCCCGAATCACGAAGGCACGATGCATTCAAAATATGGATAATCGTTGCTTAATGCTTTGATGATCATGATTAAACTTAACCCAACTTCGCTATTTCGCATGTCGGGACATTACGAGCTTTGATATGTATAACCGTTAGATCTGCGAAATCCCGAAATCCGAGATTTGAGGTTTATAGTTATCGTTTTTGTTATTTGAAAGAGTGGGCGGCTTCAACCTTTTGGTAACTGGAGTATTTTGAAAAACAAATATGTGTTTCAACACACATTCCATTGAGATTTCCAATAATTCACCCACTCTTATTAAGCCCACGCTTGAAAAATGTTAAGAACGTTACGTAAAGCTAATGCTATTGCACTGTAATAAAATTCAAATGAAGACGAAGATGTCTGTATTATCGTCATTGACATCATTACATAAAATCTTAAAAGGTCCCCACTCAACTAAAAGTCATCAAGCTGAGGATGTGATTGTTAACTATCACACACACTTCAAATCCACAAAGAAATCCCACAAATTTTTTTCTCACACCTTTGCATATTTTCAACAAAGTTTTATTTTTTGAGCTTTTAAGGTGGAAAAACTTATTATAACTTAGCGGTTTAATGGCAAGGAGGATAGTAAAATAGATAGATATAATTCATAAAATAATGATGCGATGTTTATAAAAAAATTAATATATGGAACCATGTATGTTTCAACATACAAAGCATATATATTTAATATCAAAACATAAACAATTTGAATACATTATTCAATCATTAAATTGATACATAGGGATCCATGCAACCACAATTTCTAGGGAAAGAGTACTTATACATCACATAGATAACAATCAAAAGCCTTAAGTAGAATGGAGAGAAGAGCTACAAATGGAAGCATAAATGAGCTTCATGGAAGCCCTAGCAGTGTAGGGCTCGCTTCCCTTAGATGCTAAGTTTTTGGCTTTCCTAATAGAAGAGGCTAAGAAAATTCTACGGCCAATCCCTTCAAAGCACCGCTTCGAGAAATCAACCTCGGTCCCTGAAGTCCATGTTGATCGTATTCGGATCGGGTTGTGCCTTCTTTGATCAACCTTTGGTCTCAAATTTGAGTTGCAAATTTACGGGTATGTGACCCTCAAAGAAAACCCTAAACAGTTGGATCAATGCAAACTAGAAGCCCTCCAGGGTTTCTAAACTTCTCTCCTAGGGCAGGGATACTTCTTGGTTGTCCTCTCCTCCACCAATGAGAGAGATCATATTTTTTACTTGGCCTTGTCATTCCCAAACAAAGATGGTCTCCTTATAAGATTTTGGTCCATGCACTTTGATCCTAGGGTGGAAACCTTGCAATTTCCCCAGTTTGGGTTCGTCTTCCATTTCTTCCATTATATTTTTGGAATGAATATTCATTCAAACACATTGGCAATAAGTTTAGGTCATTCATCAAGTCCTCAAATGTTATCTAGGAAGGTAAAATGGATTTGTATGCTCGTATTTGCATAAACTTGGATCTAAGCAAACCTAAACTTGGATCTAAGCAAGCCTATCCATGAAAAAATTTCTATTAGACTTGGATCCTAGACTCATTGCCAAGGTTTGGACTATGAATTCATTTTCTCAAAAGGCAGATCATACCTTGAATATGGCCATTTGGAGAGAACAAATATCCATCCAATTCTGCAAAGGATCCAATCAATCAAAAGGGTTTTAAGACTCAAAAGCATACCAATTGAAGCCAAGAAGGCCAACGCTTGGGAAATACTCAGGTAAAAAACCCATTAGTTATTCATACCTCAAATAAGTTTGATGCCCAAAAGGAGGTTGTGGAACTAGAGATTCAACCGTCCCCAGAGCCTTTCAATCCTATCTCTCAGGCCCCAACTTTGGTAGATTCTATTAAAAGTCCTAGTGTTTACCAAGAAAAACCAAAGATCCCCCCCCCCTCCGACAAATCAAACACCTTTGTATCCATTCTCTCAACCCCCCATTCAAGACAAAGCTAGCCCCTCCATTTTAGTAACCTCTATTGAATCTGATGAATACGATTCTCTTCCTCCCAAAAGGGACCATCCTAGTGCTTGGAGCACAAGATCTAAGGTCAAGGTTGATGTTGGACAAGGAAGGAAAGGAAGACCAAAGAACATATATAAAAGAGAGGAAGAGGCTAATGAAGGTTTATAACTGAAACCTAAAAATCAATTAATGATTATCTAGTTAAGACCAAACATTAATCAAATAACTAGGGATCCAAGGAATCCCTTTCACCTAATCTCTTATGTTAAAAGGATATTTATTCATAGTTCTAAGATGAATTTATTTCACTGGAATATAAGGGGAATGGGTAATGATGCTAAACACAGGGCCTTTCAAAGTCATTCAAATTGGAGAAACCAAATATAATTTTCACACAGGAAACCAAATCTTTTTGTGGCAAGGAATCTCTAAGAAAGGAAATCTAGAACGAACTCAAGGTTTGTATATTGATTCTTCAGGGAGAAGTGTAGGAATTGATATTTTGTTTAACCCAGTGTCTTTAGAGATCATATATTTTTTCACCAATAGGCTATAGATTACCATAAAAGTAAACAAAAAAGTCTGGGATTGTGACTAATGTGTATGCCCCCCACATTGGAATCTTTTGTCTTGGGAAAGTGAATCCCTTTCAAAGTTTTCCTTGATCATTGGAGGGGATTTCAACCTCGTTATTGGCCCTCGGGAAAATAAAGGAGTATACAGAGGTCATTAAAGTCCAAGTCTCCCTAATTTTATCTAGGATGATAAGCTAATTAACATAAAACCTTGCATTGGTAGGTTTACATTGAACAATAAGAGGCATGGCAAAGGTTTTGTGATGGAAAAGATGAACAAATTCTTTGTAAGTGAACATTGGATAGACTAGGGTTTCATTTTAGAATATGGAATTTTGATAGGAACACATTCAGATCATTCAGATCCTTAATATCCCTTTCAAGTTCGAGCTTATGTGGACCTCTCATGTAGAGTTTATTTCCAATGAGAAAGAATGACAGGAAATATTTCAAGTTAAAGTGTTGGCCCTTGACCAAGTTTTGAGGATCCTTGGTCATGTTGGACCTAATTTTGGGACTTCGACAGGCTGTCGAAGGTGGAGTGCAAAACGAAGCAGATATCGTGGGATCTTGGCCCCTTTTAGGGCCCTTTTTGGGATTCGAGATTATCTAATGGGTATGGGAATGTCGGCCCATGGGTTTACCCATGCTTAGGCCTATTTTGTATGTATAAATAGATGCTAAGGCGATGTAGTGAGTATGAATGGCTAAGTGCTCTTTGGCTAGATGCAAGTGATGGTTGTAATCCAATCTATGTGATTGACAGTGCTAAGTGCTAAGTGGAGATTGTTGTTGTGCATACTATGTGAGACTTGCAGAGCTAAGTGCAAGTCATTGTAAGAGACTATGGAAGGATGTGTGCTTAGATCTACTTGGGGAAGGAGGATCTAGCAAGCTACGCAGATTCCCTATCCTTTGCGGAGTAGGGTTTTTGAGGCTCTGTGCATGTAATTGATTGAAGAAGCTAATAAAGAAGACAAAGAGTTGGTGGATGTAACCCCAGGGTGGGGGTGAACCATGTACATGTTCTGTTGCTCTACTTTGTGCGATGTGTTGATGTGTTTATATGTTAATGTGCTTAGTGCTTCAATATAGATGAATGGTAGATAGATATGTTAATGCTATGTGCTTAATAGTATGGATCTGACCTATGTGGATATGCTTAGTGCTTAAATACCTTAGATATGAATGAATACTGTGATACTCTGTAATTAGGGTTTAACCGTGTTGTAACTAAGACTAGATATAGATGAATGTTAACTGTTGAGTGCTATGTCAAGTGTTAGAATCACGGATCTGTGTCCCAACTAAGCTTGCAGACATCTAAGTCCTACAACCACCCCTGCCTCTACATCGGGTGAGACTTCATCTACTTTGCAGGTGTTGCCGAAAGGGCTGGTAGTTAGGGTTTTGTTGCTGCATTGTTGTAGTGTTGAACCCTGGGTCTGTCCCTGTGCCAACAAATGATTCTGTTGTTGGGACCTGAAACTGTGATTGCTGGGAACTGAAGAAAAAGAAGCTTTGTGCGAAGATATGCACTAAAATTGTGAAAGCTCTGTGTGTAGATATGTCGCTCTAGTGTGCAGTATTCTACTTGATATGTGAAGCTATGTGCCAAGAAGGGTCAGATCTGAAGAAAAGAGGTAAGATCTGCAAGCTCTGTGCTTTGATAGAGGTAAGAATAGTGAAAAGTTTTAGATCTGAAAGCTTTGTGCTCTGCTGAAGATAAGATTAGTGGAAATTTTTGTTTCTAAAGTATGGATCTAGGTATGTTTGATAACATTTGACCTAGCTTGAAAACTAGGGCACTGATAGATGAAAGAAGATTTGATATGAGTAGATATGATAAGAATAGTGAAAAACTATGTTATACCTATGCATAGAGAGAATGTTTGGACTAACAAATGGATGCAGGATCCTAGAAAGAATTTTTTGCAAGTTAGCTACCATGGTCCTAGCGCGCAGTACACGAAAGGATGGGGATCATTTAAGAGAGAGAGAGGATTAACTCTTTGTTACAGTTGCAGAAAACCAGAACATCTTGCTAAGGAATTCCCTGGAAGAAGACCTACTTGCCTCTGTTGCAAAGATATGGACCATGAATTTTTGGATTTCCCTAGAATGATTGCTAAGGTTGAAAGGATGAATATGAGACAAGGAGACCACGAGAAAGGTCAAGCAACTGAGATTATGACAGAACCCCAGAAAGAATCAAAACAAGTATTGCTACAGTTGAAAGAAACCCTGAATGACCACCGACATATCATCTTATTAGAGCTCTTCAAAGAAAAAGAATGCATTGAAGTAAGAATAGGAGACTTCGACATTGACTATGTTCTGGATGAGGAAACACATGTAAATATTATGACAGATAGAACTTGGGAAATTCTAGGAAAGCCTGCTATGATTTCTTCATTGGGAGGAATAGGATTACTCAGAGGAAAATTGATAACCCTATGTGGAAAGCTTACCCAGATATCTATGAATGCCAATGGAACTTCGATGGAGGAAGAATGTTAAGTTTTTAAATTTATTGAGAAAAGCACTCCATTTGCTATGTTACTAGGAAAACCTTGGATTGAAGGAGACCAGGCCAGAAGGAAAGAAGAAGAAATCTTAGAGCAAAAGAAGCAAGAGTTAAAAGATTTCATGACTAGGAGGATCGCACACTTGATTGAAGAACAACAGAACCAAGTGAAGTTATTTAAAACCAGAGACTTGGATGTCAACGTGGGAAGAACACAAGAAGATTTGCAGAAGACTGAAGTACCTATCCTAGATAGAAAAGAAGCATTACCCCTGATTTCTAGGCAAGAATATCAACAATGCGAAGTTACTCCGCCAAAAGAAGTTAAGGATCAGAATGGAAAAAGGAATTCCGAGACAAAGCTCATTGGAAAGAAGGCTAGAAAACTAAGTAAGATGAGAGCTAAGATCGAAAAGTTATAGAAGGTTCCAGAGGGAACTTCGCAGAAGGAAAATTTGCAAAATTGGAACTTCGTTGGGATATCAGAACTACGTCACATGGAACTTCGCCATGGCGAACCAATATAGCCATTGAAAAGAGTATAACCGTTAGACCGACGACCCGAATGGGTAGAAAGGAATTTATGATCAAAAAGTTTGCCACCAGACCGTTGGGACCGCGCCATAACGGACATAACCGAGTTAATGAAGGCTTCTCACCCATTGCAAGAGATCTGTTGCCAATTTGTCTATTTATCCCGTTGCGCCACGCACCGAGAACACTTTTGCTAACCGTGAATCTGAGTCCGCAAACTAGTTGATTTCGCACAGTGATCATCGTGCTATTTCCATCCATCCCGTTGCATTGACTAGTTACTCTTCGAACCCAAGATATTCAACCACGAGCATGCATGTCAGACGAGCTTAGCGCTGCAGAGAAAATTGTCAAAGAAGTTCTCATTGACCTAATGACTGAAAGAGAAATGTATGCATGTATTCAAGTGTCATCGACGAGAGGAGTGCAAGCCTCTTCGTCGGCTGCTCATGTAGCTAGATCATCCTGACCATTAGCAGAAAAGAGAACCAAACACAGAGATGACCTAGAAAATGTGAAGCTGATCCCGACCATATTTCCCGATTACATCCCACCTCTGGCCAGCGCGTTGAGTCGAGATAATGTGCCAAGAGATTTCGAGTACACCATGGTTACTACGTACCTCCCGAAGGGGATACACGCATTTCGCGCGCAGCAGGACAAGATTGCAGCGTTGAAGTTCAGTGACTTCAACCTCGGAGATCACAAGAACTATAGCATGCTCGCCCCGTACAAATACTTGACCAAGATGAAGGGGAAAAAATCAAAGATAATCCCCAAACTGTGGACGATGAACCTCGCGCAGTCCACCCTACTAAATGTAATGAAAATCCCACACTTTGGAAGGCACCAGGAAGTGAACGCCTATGTCAAGCTATTACTTTCATGTTACCATGGAGGTTACTTATGGCTAGACCACCGTATTACAGTCGATTCGAAGCTGATCCATAGGATCACCGGATTAAGTATGCAAGGACCCAACCCGCAGGAGTTCTATCCAGGAAAAGCCACATATCGTGCACTAGCACAGAATATCAAGGATACCTACGACGATGTTGAAAATGGGACGCGAGGCTACAAGGTAGCCTCCATCCAGAATGGCGCAGTGCGCCTAGCCTGCCACCTAATAGACAAAAAGTTAGTAAGGAAGAAAAGACCTACGCAGGTCACAGGTTTTGTCGTTGACCTCGCAGGGAAGTGCGTGGAAGGCCTGCAGATGAACTGGGCGAAGTACCTAGTTAATCAGCTGGAACTAGACTATTGTGAAGCCCAGGATCAGGGCTACGAGTTTCACTTTAGCTGGAGCTCATCGACTTTGTTGCCTAGGAGATGTCGGAAGGTGCGACCTTTCTGAATATTGAACCATTCGAGCCGCTTGTTGCAAAGTTCACCACTCTCTGGTACTCGAGTGATATGGATAAACAGTGGCAGTCAAACGCTGTTTTTCATACATATTACCTTCAGCTGAAGAGATCCATCGAAGATGAACCTCACATGACTCCGAACACCCTACAGAGGTTCCGACCCCTGATGAAGTTCTACGCAAATCGACACTTCATCTACCTAATAGCACGAGCCGATGAACATAAGGAGCAGCTTCAGTCATACTACAAACTCACAAAAGAAGACCTAGAGGAGATCACTAAGGACTGGTCTGCAAACCTCCTTACTCCCACAGAACCTGCAGAGATATATGACCTTGACAACCTAGAGACCACGCATAAAGAACATGATACACCCGGGCTCAGTAAAACGAAGAAGACCGAAGAGGTCCAAGATTTAAGAAGTGCCTCAGGAAAGACTACTTCAGTATCACCTAACCGAGGAGGTGATGACGAAGTAGAAGAGATAAATGACAAGGGAGCTGAACAAAATCAAGGCGAAGTAAAACCTCCTACAGACGAGGTTGATCCCCTGAATAAGAGGAAGGTTTCTCCCCCAAACCCTTCTTCCCGGAAGAAATCGAAAGCCACCGTGACCAAGATGAAGACTGTGCTTACTGTTGATGATTTTGACTTCATCATCACATCTCTAAACGATGCTTCACTGGAGATCGTGGAGAAACAAGAAGCCAAGCAGGAGGAAATGTATGATAGAATTGAGGTTGAACTTTGAGGGGTATAATGGGCCCTTCATTCCAGTCGCACAGTCTCCACTGCGCCCCTGCCATCAGGAGAACCAGAGTTGGGAGATGAACCAACCCAACTCCACTGACTAGCTGATGTGATCGAAGCTCGCCTTCATCGCGCACAAGAAGAAACGGAACAAGCCACCCAGGCCTTGAAGCAAGTGCAAGGTGTAACCGTAGAACGAAGCAGAGTTGCAGAACAGGAGAAGGTTTCTCTCCAGGTAAAATTTGAAGAAGAGAAAGTACATATGCAACAAGAAAAAGAACAGTTGCTCGTAGAGAAACTCGAAGTGAAGGAAGAAGTCAACAGAGCACTCCACTCTATGACAGGCTTAGAGCCACAAGCAGAAGACCGAGTCACACATGAAGTAGAGAAGCTCACAGAAGCTATCCAACAGCTACAACCATGAATAGTAGACTTAGAGCTCCGCACAGTGCCCAACACCCCGCAGGATGTGAGGGATCAAAGAGAAGCAACTGCTCGAAGCACAGTTGAGCGAATCAAATCCCTCGCCATGGAATGTAAGCAATTGATTGATTGTAGTGCCCAGACCTATGAGCGACTCACTAAGAATCCAGAACTGAAGGCACTGGAGTCGCAGCTCCAAGAAGCGAAGTATCAAGCAGAAATGCTACAGGCGCAGTTGAAGCCCCTGTCAGTTGTGGAAAGAATGAAGTGATCCCAGGAGTAGTGCACTGCCCAGTAGCAGGTCCACACTATCCAAGGAAAAGTTATGGAAGTAACTCAGAGGCTCCAACCTGTACAGGATAAGGCTTACCAACTATTCATAGAAATCGAAGGTCGAGGAGAAGAACTTGAGCAAGTCGTCACTGCAGCTGAACAACACCTAGAGGGACCTGTCAACGAAGCATTCATACAAGAGTTCACTGAACAGGAGGTTGTGGCACAACAATAAGTCGACTTCTCTTCTAGGGTTTCTGTTTAATGGTTCTCTTACTTCCAAAATATTATATTCTAAGTACCAAGGTTATGCTTGGAGGTTAATACCTCTCGTAGCTACCAAAGCATCAACATAAACAAGCTTCAAATAGTACCTTAAGTGTAATTAATTAAAATATTCTTAACAATAACCCTAAATTACGGAAATCGTCTGAATTCCACGAAACCAAGAACAAGTTGTGCGAAAATGATTCTGATGATAAATAAAGGTAAATAAACCGAGTTGGGCCCCATAAAACTCCTCCAATCCTCCTAGGCTCACTGATGACCTAGTCTCACCCCTCTGACCTGGCTGACTCAAACCTCCTTAAGTAACTCTAATTGCATAATAAGGGAATCCAAAAATGGGAACATTACAGTCCTCCCTTCCCGAATATTGCTTGTCCTCAAGCAATGCCACGTCAACAATACAATCAACAAACTGAACCAAACTGAAATTGAGAGTGATTCCTGGGTTCCAAACCAATCTGAAAGACATGGAGCACCTACCGCTCTTAATATTGTCCTACAATGTAATCGCACAAGAGGCCTCATGAATACCACCGATCAAGAAAGCAAATAGATACTGTAAATACTTGATCCAAACCTCATAGAATGTCCCACCTAAGACACCAATCTAATTCTCCATATGTATAATCTCCTGGAAGTAATGGTTGACTCTSCCAACTGCCCAATTGTTAACCCATGAAATCCCAGAAGTAAACTCCTGGAAATCAGAATAAGCTCAATCATCTCTAACAATAGCTAAACTGTCAAACAATGTAATCCCAGGGTCCCAAACTAATCCTAGAAGGGAACCACCATGYTTTCGTTGCACCACTCTGATCATCAYTGTCGGACCAACGTGCCYAGTATGCATCCTCCTCTCTAGGAACCCAAAGCTGAAATCCCTTAATGGACTGAAACCACTATCCCGAATCATCCCCTGCAAAGGTGTCTCAATGAAGTCTAAATCTACAAATCCATTGCCAACCTCGGTCTTAGGTATCAAGAAGGAAAGTTTATCCTTCCCTATAGAGTAAGTCTCAACCTCCCCACTATCGACATCCCAAACATAGAGCAAACCAATCACTACCACAACTCTATCAGTCATGATCACCATCCGACGCAATCAACCATTCAAATGAATGCTCRGATCACACCAAAGAATTGAAAGTCCACCACTCCCAAGGCCTGTTGAMTRTTGTTGTACTACAATGATAACTATTGGAATCCAGTCGAGCCTCATCTCTAATCTCTGTATGCAATCAACCGATGGAAACAAGATACTAGGAATCAAATCCATGCATGCAATCTATCATGCTCCTGCCAACCCCCATAGAGTAATCTGTTATCCCTACTCCTGCTAATGTACTCTAGCCCCACCTGGAGTCTAGACATGGTCTTGTAAAGTAACTCTACCCTATGTGGTACCTCATGCTCATACAAGTCCCCGAAAAATCCTACCAGAGGTGCATCATGCATCGCCCTCATGATCATCTCCCTAAGTGTGGCCTCGGGGGCTAAATATGTGTCACCTATATAGTAGATCATGTCATCCCTCAATCTGTCCCTGTGCACTGACCACATGCCCTAAATAAAAAACTCCCTATCGTGTCTATAATGCCCCATGTCTCACCCAACTGTCTCAAAGGATCCTCCCATGTCCTGCTATATATACTAAGAGCATCAAAGAAAAGAAACATAAAAACATTGATACCACTATACCCCTTTGCATAACACTGTATACCACTGCACACCACTGCATACTATTGTATATCATTGCATATCATTCTGTATCCTGTATGTGCCACTGCATCTATCACTACACCAGTGTCAGCTGAACCTGGGTCCCAAATGGATGTGTCCTCATCTGTAATATACATGTCCCCATAATCCCTGGATAAATACACTTCCTTGTTGATTGATCCACATGGTATTTGCTCAATTGTCTCAGCAGTGATCATGAATTGAGCCTTCAATGGGCTCTGCAAAAGAAGCGGCTCCTGATTCCCATACTGCAAAACATGTGCATAATCAAAATCCTCTGGGTCATATCTCTCTGCAAACGCCTGCAAACCCTCCATGTCACCAACATCCTCTAATGACATAGCTGAAACATATGACTGATTCTCAAGGGAGATGGATGTAGTGGATACTCGACTAGAATCCTCAAGGAGTTTCTCTACTCTGGAATCTGATTCTCGAAGGGCTATCTGTGTGCTCTTCAAGAATTCCCGTACGCTCACCAACTCACGAGTCAGTCTGTCCACCTCATTCGCCTTCTCCTCCAACACCCTATGGTACATCTAACCAATCTCCAAAAGGTAATCTCTATCCATAAGGAAATGTTGGTAGTTGGCCTTCATCACCGTCACTCTCTCTCTAAGTGATTGAAAGTTCTCAATGGAAAACTTTCCACTCGGACTATCCTGTGTCACCATGGATCTCCAATAATATCATGTCACCAATGCGTGTGTATCATCAAGATGCCTCATGGCCACCACAATCATATCCTCTATGACCTTCAGTTGTCCTACCAAGTGTTGTGATTCATGTGAATCAACACCTCTATTGTGTTGAAGTGCTACCTCATAACTCCCGCTGCTAAGGAAAACTATGGAATCCTCATCAACGTACTCCCCAAGACCTGTTGTGCTACTCTTCTCAACATCTGTTGTGCCTCCTGATAACATCGTGTCACTGTGAATATTGTCTATCACTGTAGATCCTGCAACCCCTAACACTGTCTTGTGTCCCGACTGTATTGTTGTATCACTCAATCCATGAGTGTCAACTAGATCCTAACCATGAATGGAAGTATTCTCATCATTAGTGTCATCTAATCCTGGATCCCACATAGATGTGTCCTCAACTGAACTGTCCCTGGCTCTGGAATCCACATGTGCATGCTCAACTGTCTCATAGCTCTTCAATAATGGTGTCTCTTGTGACACATGAACACCCTTAATCGTCTCTGGGTCACGTCCCTCCATAATCATCTCTGATCTTGAGTGCCTCTCCAACTCATGAGACTCCTCCAAACAATTATCCATATGCATGTCCTATAAGGTGAATCCATGCTCCAAAGATGACTTGCCTTGTGTCAATGCTCCATCTCCCTTACATGTATCCACACCCAAATCATCATGAATCTCATCACAAGACGAAGATGTTATATCCTCCTCATGATTTGAAGTACTATCCTTTTGTCCATCACATGTGCTAATGTCATCAAGTGGTATGGTCGAATAAGGCTCAAGCCTGTTTGCACAATGCTCCATCACATACATAGAAAGTCTATGGCCAGCTGAACAAACACCCTTCTCGCCTGCTCCCAAGGAAGCTTGTATAACTGCCACCAACTGCTCTGGAATATCATCACTCTTATCCAACATAAGAGTCATAATTGATTGCATTGAATTTATCACATTTCTTGGATGAGCTTCACAGACAACAGAGAATAAAATGTGAAACATTTCAAGGATCAAATCATGACATCCAATATCCTATATCACCACACATGACTCAAAATTTTCCATTGTCTCCAAAAGGGTTACCCTCTTTCCAAACAAGGGACTATGTATATCACCCAAACCTCAGAAAGTGGAAATAATAAGTTGAAAGACATCCCTCATCACATCATCCTCATAAGGAACATCTGGTGTCGAGATCTTGATGATCTCACTGGTGCATGTGGCCACCATAAGTGACACACCTCCATTCTGGTGTTTCAATAATGTTGGCATAACTAAAGCTTCCTTTACTGGGTGTATTGCATCCAACATAACCTGTGAAGGAGATTGATCTATCTTAGATAAAATCTTTGCTGCTGGCATAAGAATTGTAAGGAGAGTATACTTGAAGTGAGGGAGTGACTGTAGCTTTATTCCTACCTCAAACACCTGTTGTTCCAATTGATTTTTCATCTTTCCTTTACCTGTTGTATGCTTCATTATAAATCCTCACATGCTAGGAGGATTCACTCTCTGATACCACTGTAATATCTCCAACCAAATTTGATATAAAAATAAGAACTAATTAGTTGAGAACTTTCGTCAAACCCTTAAAGTGTTTGCTCAAAGTTCTTGGGAAAATCAACTCTCTTGCTGTCCCAATTCACAAGGTGGATTATTGATGTGTTTAAAGGGTCAAAGGGATGAGTTCCAACCTCCTTAGAACCCCCTAAGTGTCTGCTATTATGATTATTTGCTTGTTGTTATGCATATGACAATTTTTTTCATTAAGGCATTATGTCAAAAAGTTTGTATGTATGGTTGTAGCTTGCATTTCCATCCATGTTTTTGAGTTTAACTTACATAAAACAACATGAATTCAAGTGGAACATAGACTAGAATAAAAATAAGAGTAAATGACAAGTAATACACAACAAAAGCACAAATACCTCAACACAATTATTGCTTGTTTATTTATTATAATGGTTGTCCAACGGTAGTAATTTCTAGATCTGATATAAGTAATACAACAACCAATTTATTGTCCTATAATGGCTCCAAAAGGCAAGGAAATAATGTTAATGATTCTCCTTTTCGATCCCCTAATGATGGTTGCCCAAAAGAGATGTTACATCATGCTAAATCCACAATTATCATACCAAGAAATGTGTCCTCCTTGTTGCTTATGCCTTGTTGAAATATGCACAATAAATCTGAAGTGAAATCATCATGAAATGGCTGCAAACTTGTACATCTGGTGATGACTAACTCATATGTGAAGATACCTTGGTTGTAGATGACAAAACTGCTCCTTAACCACAAGATACCAAATCCTTAGTGTGCCCTTCTTCAAAAATTTCTCCCAACTTGGTTAATAAATAAATATAGATGATAAAGGCCCTCCAAAATGCCAATGAAAAGTGCCCTCAACATGCTAAAGAAAACCCCAAGCAAGGATGCTTTAGATCTCACTCCAAATAGCCAACTTTCCTTGCTTGAACAATGCGCCCTCTCTGCAGAAAACCCTCAACAGATGCGCCCCTCTTCACCAAATATGCAATAAATGGAATTGAATTGGAATAGAATGACGAGGGTGGAATCTTTCACCACCTTGGTCAAGCATGGATCAGGAACAAAGGAATCTTTCACCTCCTTACTGATCTATAGGGTTTGTTTACTCAAAACCCTCGAAACATTCAAGCTACCATAGCTCAAAGATGGAAGTGAAAATGATCATCAACATAATGAGAGAATATGAGCCTCTATCTCTCTTTTATACCCCTTTTCACTTCTTTTTTTCCTTCAAGTGACTTTTAATTCATCCTTAATATTTTCTCATAAAATCACTTTATTAATTTAATGAACCTTCTTGCTTCTAAAAGTGATTAATTCACCTTTATACTACTGAAAGTCACTTTTCATCATCATATCCTCTAGATCTTTTCTCCCCAGTTCCAACATGCTATTACACTAAGATATTTCTCCAAGAAACAAGCTCCAAATAGTACCTTAAATGTAATTAATTAAAATATGCTTAATAATAACCCAAAATTATGAAAATCATTAAAATGCCACTAAACCAAGAACAAGTTGCGTGGAAATGATTATGATGATGAATAAAAGTAAATAAACCGAGCTGACCCCATAAAACTCATCCAAACAAATAACTCTAACTACATAATAAGGAAATCAAAAAATGGAAACATTACCAAAAAAAAAATAATCAAAATCAACCAACCAAAACATTCCAATCACACTTCTACCAAGTGAATCATCACTCACTGAAAGATTAAAACATATTACTCCTACATGTCAATACCATATATATAAGGAAATATGGACGATGCTGCTGTACATCACATTCATACATGGACGCAGACATTAAAATATGTTATGTTTGGGGACTGATGCAGACACCTCCGGTCTGCACAACACTCTGTTCTCTTCCTCACAGACCAGTGAAAATAAAGATTCGCTAGATTTGGAAAGTGATTAATTAATCACAGAGAAATGCATTGTGCATCACAACATCATAACGGAGGAAATGGAGGAATCAAGAGAGATTTTACACCTAATTCTAGCGGATAGAAATTCATCAAAAAGACAAAGCCTGCCGCATCATAAACGCAGTCAACAATTCTAACAGATCAGAAATTCATCAAAAACACACAGCGTACTGCATCATGAACACAGTCAATATATTCATTTGCTCCTTTTCAAAATACTCGGAACAACAACATAGACAAGTTCCAGACTGGAAACTCAAATCAACAGTGATCTATCTTGTCCCTGGCCCTTACAGGAAAATCACTAAAACCTAATATTCTAAATTGGCACACAGGCCCAAACAGTGGCAGCCGTCTTTTTTCCATTATACAGAAACAGGAGGGTTTCTATAACAATATCAGGACACCATAGGGTACTGTCCTAAATTCCTTTTTTTTTTTTTCACACGAAAAAAACATTACTTTGTTATTATAAGAAATCAAAAGTAATATTACATCACTACTATACTTCCCTCTCAAAAGATGGGAAGTGTGTCATGTCAAAACCTATGACGTTTAGTCTACTTAACATAGTTCGATGATAAGCATGTATATAGTCAATCGGTAAAATACTCTTCAGCTATCAAGAAGCATGTATTTTCACCGGTTTTTCTCAAAACCAAAAATTTAAGAGTTGTAACAAAATCTGTGGGAAATTAATTTCTCATCTTTCAATACTTTGATCCATGAGAGTCCTTCCATCCACCCCAGAGCCTCCTTTGAGAGTTTGTCCGCAACAATGTTCAATTCCCGATAGATATGTCGAAATTCAATCTCAGTAAAAGTCTTTTCTAGAGCTCTGATCCTGTCACAACGGTGGGTGTGAGTGATGTTCTTTATGACACAAAGACAATTTAACCAGTCAATAATCATCTTGGAATCCCCCATCACCGATATGCACTGAATACCCAACTAACTGGACCACATGAGGAGAGTCCAAATACCCAGCAGTTCAGCCTTTGTATATGTGTCTTTGCCTCCACCACGAATACCAAACAAACGAAAGAGGAAAATCTATAAATGGCAAATCCTCCCCCATAATTCTCGTTCTATGCTGCACCATCAAAATATCCATAGACCTTGTCGGCAGATCGGAAAATGTTGCGGAGGATCCTAGCAGGAGGCAGGTAATGAACTTTGTAATATGCAGAGTAAGTAATCAATATATGACCTGTTATCGCATAGTTTGTAGTTTAGGTCAAAGGCTAAAGGATTGAAGGCAAACTGGTGTAACAGGAACCTTCCCCACCCAATGTCACCTCAATGGGGAGGTTCTTTCTGTTTAGGGAGGGTAGCCCAGGGGAGACGTCCCTGTAAACCTAGGGTTTTTAAGAGGCTAAGGTATAAAGCAAGGTTAAAGTTTCCTCCTCACAGGTTACCACCTGGGTCAGATAGTCCGGCTAAACAACCAATTATGAAGTGTATGCCCTAATTGAAAACACCTGCCCGGAACAAGACAACAACAATACAATATATATATGCAGGCTATAACTCAAAGGGTTAGTACTTCAATAACTATCTGCTATCAATTAATAAGCAATTTAAAGCAATAGATACAAATGAAATCAACGTCTTGTCAATTAGCCATGAAAGATAATCAATTCATCAATATCTATCAAGATGATTAAGCCAACAATGTATCCAATCAACAATTTGCTCAATAAATGCTTTAAATCATCATTCAATTGCTTATATTCAAGTTTTGCTACGTCAAGATGAGATAACCAACTATGACGTCATCCCTAATTGGGTTAGTTTGTTAGTTAGGGTTTCAAAATTTAAAGTTTTGAGAAAGGTTTTATACACTAAGACTTCAACGTTGGAGGTTAGAAATCAATGCCTTAGGGTATATGGAGTCAAACAAGAAGAGGGCACAAGATTTAGAAAGGATGAAGACT
>ML780011.1:84735-115051 GCA_009831015.1 Picea engelmannii
CTAGTACTAACTCATTAAAAATATTCTATACCCAGTAGAGATATTCTATTCCACTAGGTAATGGTGGAATATACTTTGATTTGACATTATTTATTGAGAAAAACGGTCTTTCAGTTTCACTAAACCTTTTTTTTCCAGGAAGCTGTGGAAGGTAATAACTTTGTACCCAGTGATGGAACTTGAGGGGCAAATTGCTCGTCATATTTACCCGTCAAATACGGTTAGAAATTTTGTGGAACTGTCAAACTTCTAAGTTAAAACGGGTAAAATGGGTACGAGAGGATTCGAAATCATCAAATTTGAGTGTCTTTCCATTTTTGAAATTCGAACCCTGCTTGTACCTATGGCGATGTGCGAATAGCTTTACACAAAATTTCGATTTCTACTGTTTTCCGAGTAAGTGAAAGTCTGGCATCACCTTGTACAGAAAATTTCAAATGTTTTGTATTTTTGACCGAGGGTCTCATTTTTGGGAATAGGACAATTTTAACGATTTGATTTGAGAGCTGGTTTGAAAAAAGTTCACACAAGTTAACAGGGTTGATACAGCATTCATGGTAACTCATAAGATTGAAACTGAATATTGACTTTACTAACTGATCTCCAAATTTAATACCTACACAGAATTTCAAATGTTTTGTATCTTTGGGTAAAACTGAAAGTCCAACGACTAAAGACATGAGTGGTGGCAGCAGGTGCATCATCACGCACAGTACAGGAAACATAATAATAATTACTCACATCATGGTCAGGAGTTACTGTTGGAATTTGAGAGGCAAAATTAGCCTGTGATAGAGTGTTTTCATCATATCGCTCTGTTAGGTTTTTGATACAGTGTTTTCATCATATCGCTCTGTTCGTTTTTTCTTAATTCAATCCAAAAATTGGGTTGGAATTTTCAGTTTGATAAAAAAATTGGGATGGAATTTTCAGTTTGATACAAAACTGCGATTTCAGTCACTAATTACATTACTTTAATCTACCCAAATATTTAAAATTGTTATTTTAACTGTACAAACTACAATTTCAAACTCGAACAAAAAGATAGGAGTGTCATCTTGTATATCAAACTCTAACGATACAAGATACGAATAAACTCGTATCGGAGATTGAGCAGAAATAAATCTCAAATTCGAACAAAAATATTGGAGTGTCATCTTGGAGAAAAAAAATGTAAAGCTCGATGACGGAGGAGTGATGTGGTTACCTCGCCCTTGAGCTCTGGGTTTTTTGGATTGGTGAGTAACACGGCTTCTGGATATGCGAGGGTTCGGCATCTTGCAGGCGATCGATCGTCCTCCATTGGCATCACTCGCTGTTTGTTGTCAGCTATTGCCATATACTCAAATCTGTACCCACACGACACCTCACCTGTTTCAATAAAAGAAGTGAAATTTGAATTTTGGAAAAGTTAAAAAGGGAAAATTGCAGAACTTTACTTGTCCTTGCGCAACCTAAACACCATGCGTATCTTGACAAGATCGCAGTCAGGGAATCCGGTAGGCCTCTCGTAAATGGCATACACATAGAAACCTGAATATCCACTCAGTAAAACATACCTGCATCATGATGAAAGAAACCATAGGTAATCCAGTGTGCCAATACAATTCCTTTAAGTCTTAAATAAATTTTTTTAAAGAATATATTGTTCTTGTTCGGGAATTTACGAGCAATTTAGACATTCAATACAAGGAAAATTTAGAAATTCAATAAAAATTTACTAGCCATTTAGACATTCAATACAAAGAAAATTTAGAAATTCCATAAGACATGCAACAGAGACAGTCGAGAAAATCAACCAGCAGATCGAACCAAGCTACCAGTCTGAATGCTAAATAATTTTACCTACCTTATGTCTATATTCAAGGGAATTTGTGTGGTGCCCTGTAATGAAGGGTCCCAATTTCGAACGAATGATACTTCGACCTGGTCCTCTGTCTCTACCGCCACACTAAATTCGCTTCCCTCAATCCTGCACTCATAGATTTTTGAAGTTCTAATTACCATTTCCATGACCGGGCAGCTTGTTCATTAACAATTTTAGTTCAATACTGCAACTCACGAATCAGATAGCAGTGGACCTCCTGGTTCGCTCCAGTTGAGATCCCAGTACCTGCATTTACATTGGTTTAAGGAAGACATTAATACGCAATATAACTCCTTAATTAAGAGAAAATCCAGTCGAAATAACAAGTTTTTGGGATCTGTTGACAATCATGGACATACCCTCTGTGAGATTCCAAATTCAGAGTCTCCATCATGTTGTCTATGCCGCCATATTCAATTCCAGTTACAGTTCCTTGAGGTTTCGATAAAGTGACCTTCACAATACCATTGTCCAGAACCACCTGTTGAAAACCAACCAAAATCTCTGCTTCATAATTCAACCAATGAAATGCAAATGTAGATAATCTGTGGAAATGCAAATGTAGATAATCAGTGTAATAGGCAGAAAACTAGGGGATTACGTGGCTGGTGTAAATACTCAAATTCACATTGCTCGGTTCCATCTTCACCTAAATATCAGTGCAGTTATCTAAACTGCAAAAAATCAACATAAACAAGGAGTCTTAACAAAATCTTCAAATCGATATAAGAAACACAAAAAATTGCGTATTCCCACGATATTCCATGCTTGGTTCGATGCAGACTATTAACTGTATAATAGCTCGGTATTCTCCTGTGGTTTGGACTTTAAGCTGGGAGCGCAATATATCTCCAAACCGTTGCAGATTAGATTACATTGCAAAATGTTAGCTGCAGAGAGGAGCTACAACAAACTAAAGCATATACACATATACAGGAATAGCCTTTGAACAGGTATGCTACTTACTTCTAATTCTATGTCCTGGACACGCAGTATTTTTCCCCGCCCCTCTACCTATGAGTTGAATTAGTAGCAAATGGATTCTGTAACTACTATCCCGTCTGATAGAGGCCTGAGATATGTGAAAAATAATGTAAAGAAAACTATTGATATGGATGTATACTCACGCAATAATTTCGTTCAACCCACTGTGAACTCTACCACAGAACGGAGAAAGGAGAGGAGTTGCTGCATATATTCATAAAGTATTGGCATGTTCCATCATCCATCCCTCCCCGGAGAAAGGAATGTCATCCCCGACCCGACTTTTTGGTCATTGAGTAGCAGGCAACATGATGGCTTCTGCCGATTTCCAATAAAACTGAAAAAAAAAGCAGTGTCTGATAAAAACAAATATAACCCATTTTTGGAATTTGCAACGGAAATTGATTTGACTGGATGGCCCATTTTTTGGAATTTGCAACGGAAATTGATTTGACTGGATGGCCCTTTTCACTTTGTCATGGTTGCCACATTGCCCGCACATGCTTCGCCCACAGGTTTGGCTAGCAATATCCAACCTATTATATGCAGCATTGTATGTCTTGGCAGGTAGATTATAAGTATATGTATGTATGTTGTGGCAGATTATAAATGTATGTGTATGTTGTATCTTTTGAATTTTTTTTTTTTTTAAATAAATTTTATCTAACAACAAAATATAATTAATATAAAAAAAAACACAATATAATTAATATAAAAAATTAAAACCACATGATAACCACACTCATTCAATGGTCCTAGCAACAAAATATCCTCTTCATATACTTTACCACCACAATGCCCTCTTTCTTTGATATATAATTTGAGGACTATGGTATAACAACATAATCATTTTACGTGATAAACACACTTATTCATTATACATAGTAGCACTATCTTTAACAACTAGTAATCTTCAACAAGAAGTACCCTTTCAACACCTAGTATATTCCTATAAATTACAACACCTAGAATATTCCTATAAAATATTATAGGATTTATGTTTTTTGAAATTTTAACTTGGGAAAATAAGGTTGTATATATAGGTTTAAACTTTTTTTGGTCGTCATTTTTTCTAAATAAATGAATGTGATTTATTGTTCATAACTTCCTTGTATTTATGAATGTATCTGTGTTTACTTTTTCACATTTACCTAATCATATTAAGAAATTACTATAAAGCCATATGATTACCACATTTAAATGTTTAACATAAATTAATATCTATATAAACCACATTTAAATAAATATCCTAAGTGAACCTCAAATTTTTATTGTGCAACCGTGCTAATCTAAACTCAAAATTGTAACTTTATTAATCATATAATCAAATTTTACAAAGTTTTATAAAATATATAAATTTAAAAAAATAAAATATTTTTAAAATATAAACATTTATATTACGGGTTTCAAACATTTCCATTGAATTAATAATTTCCTTTTAACTCATGCATTATGAAGTTCACTTCAAAATTGTCCTTACAATATTTAAACTTATTATAATTTTTTCAATCCCTTAATGCATCAAGCAATATCTACTCATTTTCACAAAATTCTATTTACAAACAAGTTTTTCCAACTTTACTTTAATAATAATGATATGACTACTTATATGTAAATTTTGGTTAAAATAATAATGATATGAAAATATAAATGTAAATTTTAATTATTATAATAAAGTTCTTTTAATTTTACTTTAATAAAATGATATGACCAAATATAAATGTAAATTTTGGTTAAAATAATATCATTTATATTTTGGTTAAAATAATAATAATTTGATCCAATATAAATAAAAATTTTGATTAAAATAATAATGATATGAACTAATATAATATTTTGGTTAAAATAATAATAATATGATCTAATATAAATGAAAATTTTAGTTAAAATAATAATGATATGACCCAATATAAATATAAATTTTAATTATCATAATAAAACTTTAAATATCTCAACTTAAAACCATAAAACATGTGTAATTTAGCTCAACATCTTGAAGTGTTTTGTTAACCATATAAACTAATCTTTTATTTAAATACTACTAGATTATCTACTTCTCCATATCTGACATCCGTGTGACCTCACGACTTTACACTTGCATGAATTCAACAGTTTGGGGCTATAACGCTTCAAGGCTTTGCTCTGCAACATACTTAGCACTCGTTGGAGTGGAGAAGTTTTGAATTCTTAACTTCACTACCCTTCCACCATTACTAGATCCAACAACCCACAACACTCTCTAATTCCTTCCCTTGATCTAACAGTCGACAAAAAATTCCAGGACTTCAGTGCTTCGGGGCTCCAGGTTGTAACAATTCAACAAGGTTTAAAAATCCTGGAGTGAAAACACCTGAAGTGGTCAACGTCGGGTGACCACGATCGACGGTGGAGATTCCCCTTGTGCCTCCCATTAGATCAGACGGATTTCGGGACTTCGCAACTTCGACCTTCAACAATTCATGTTGTGTCTGCCTATCAATACCGCTGAAGCAACGAAGTTTCAAAGTCTTACCTTTCACACTTTTCCTTGATTGATGGTTGTCGATCAACAATCTAGATCTGATGGTTGGGACTAAACTTTCTCAACCTTTGTTTTCTCCTTTATTTGACGACCCTCGTTCACCTACCCTCCGATCCAACGATCCAGATTTCCCTTGATCCCACGGTGGTGATCGTTCCTGAATTCGTAAGGGATGGTCACGATCCCATGAGACCTTACAAATGAGATTTGACATTCTATATTTTGTGCGGACTCTACAACACCATTCCTCCGAAGCTTCATGATTTCAAGGTCATAATCGATCTCAACCACGAGACTCTGACCAACAAATCTGGCCCATATCGTCCCGATGTTTCAAACTGAAGCTCTGATACCAATATGTAATGTACCCAACCTCCTATAGGTCATGCATGCTAACTTCAAGTCCCCTTCTCGACTAATTAGACTTTTGATCTAACTTAATAATAAGGATGCATGAAATATCCACATGCATTGATCAAAATTTATGCCACAACATAAACTAAGTCATGCACAACAATAACCAACAAGCATGTATATTCTAAATATTAAATTCAAAGATAAATAAATACACAACATAAGTAAAGATATACAAGTAAATAATTGTAGTAAAGAGCACTTATATTTTTCTAAAACAAGACACTAACTAGTTGCAGACCAAGGACATTCCACCCAACCATAGACATTGTTATTTCAAGTCTCAACAGTAGTGTCACCCCTGAGCCAGGGCAATGAATCCACAAGGACGGTTCTAGAGTGTCACTCGACTTCCCAAACCAATCAACACTCAAGCTCTCACAGGCTTCTCAGCACCCATAGCAATCCAAAGTACACCAACTCTCTTCCACCCAACCTACACCACCCAAGAGTATGTACCCCCTCCTCTGTCATGCAGTCCCTCAGGTTTTCCACCTCCTTCTAGAGCTCTAGTGCTTCTCGTCAAGAATCTCCATGTTGGGACTCTCAAGATTCGTAGTTGTGAGCAAGTTGAAAATGAACCAAATCATCCCAGACATGCAGGTCTTGATTCATGGCTGGAATACACCAACATTATCTACAACCAACCATACAATGGATGCTCTTCAACAGTTTGTTTTCCCTTCCCAAGCCAAGACACGAATGAGGAAAGATGAGTGGGTGAGCGGATGAACGAATCCGAGAGTGAAGGAAAATGATGAACGAAATGGTAAGATGATTTCTTGAATCATGAGTGAGTGAGTGAATGAGAGAAGAAAAACAACCAACAGAAAAACAAGAATGAGAACCCCTCAAACAAACCCAGGACAGGTTTATGTAATTCTTGGAATTAAGGAACCACTTGGCCTTCCTCCCAAGAATCTCACATAACTGTTATTCTCCATTAAACAAAATGGGTAAATAAAATATAAAAATAAATACTTATTCCTTAATCCCCCTCTCTTGTGGAATCATATCCCCCTATAACACTTGTCCTTGTCCGTGTAGCAGCCAGTGATGTATTTATTATTAATAATGATCAAAACATTACATTTCCTAAGCACACTGGCCTCTTTTAATTGTTTGGGCACTCTAGCCTCTCATCAATTAACAAAATACATTATTTAATACGGGGCTCAAAACCTGAGGTGTTACAGTTAGCCACTTCTCCATGTCTATTGTTCTCAATTGTGGGATGTCAATTATAAGAAGTACATTTATGACATATGTGACTATTTCCTTTCTCCTCTGCACACCATAATTTTTGGATATACACCCTATAGAATATCTAAAGAATCCACGACCACCTTGAAATATATTGGAGACTCGTATATGAGCAAGTATTATACATATATCAGAGTCTATGGGAACTCTGAAGCCCCACATATCCTACCTAAATATGTTCTCGATAGGTTGTTTATTTGGGAAATTTCTTACCAGACAATAGAGACTTGCATAACATCTTTCCTTTCAGGTAGAGGTAATAAAATCTAGCCCACATTCCCTATAAACATAGGTAGGTACACATTAATAAATGGCCCTCATACAAGGAAATAAGTTGAATCCTTGAAAGAGATATGCTTATGTATAGGAGAAACTAGAGGGCATGATCCAAAAAAATATGGCAATCAACCATGTCAAGGTTGTTGGCCTAACTCACCCTGTAATCCATGTGGTGAACTATGTAGAGGAGATTCTCAAGGGGGTCTTATTCTTTGAAGAAGTTCTACATGGATTGCCAAATGATGTGTCTATGGAAAAAATTCTAATGGAGGAAGAGAAGAAGACGAAAATAATTCAAGAACAATTCCCATTGCTTCTAGAGAAGGACCAAGAAAAACTAGAAGCAAAGGAACACTAAGAAAAAATAAAGATAGAGGAAATACATCAAAAAGAAGTGGAGGAAAAAATAGAGTACCAAAGAAAACAAGAAGAGTTAGAATATGAGAGGAAGAGGGGCCAAGTGGAAGTTAAAGGAAATAAGAAATATGAAGACAAGAAGAAATGTAAATTGGATGAGAAGAAGAAAAGAGAAGATGCATTGAAGAAGATTTCTGATGAGAGGAAGAAAAAGGAATAAAAAAAGGCAAAATCTCATCATGATGCAGAACATAAAATAAGGTTGAGGAGGATAAATAGAAACTGTCTGTAGAAGCAAAACAAAAAAATAAGAAATAATAAGAAGAGAAACATAAGGCTACTAAAGATGAAGAAAAAGGGAAGGCAACAAAACCAAAGGGATAAAAAATAGTTCAAGCAAGAGAAAAAGGGGGGGAACAACTCTTATCTAGGGATCAACCAAAAGAACCATTGAATGGAAGGTAGGGCCATAATTGAAAGAAAATGCCACACAAACTGCCTCTACTCTTAATGAATTTGCAGGGGAAAATGACTTGTTTGTATGTGAGATAGTTGTAGAATTGTACACTTCACAGGCCAAAATTGTTGAACTGGAAGGAGTGTTAAATACACAAAGAGATGACATCACTACTAAATTTGAAAAGGCAGCTATAATTCCATAGAATCTCCACAAAGAGATGACATCACTACTAAATTTGAAAAGGCAACTAGAATTGCATAGAATCTCCACAAAGAAGAAACATAAAAGGTTTCACAAATCCAAAAGGATGGAATGAATGCCGAATTTGGGAATAAAGTACACATAGTTGAGAATCTACATAAAGAAGAACTACATTCCCTCAAGCTGACACATTCTAAAGAGACAAAACAATTGAAAAACAACTATACACAAGAGTTGACCACCTTGCAGACAGAACACATGGAGGCAAATAAATTCATTAAACAACTAGAGCATAAAATTCAAGGGTTGGAACAAGACAAAGAAAGGCTTTAGAAGACCCTAGAAGAAAGTAAAGTAGGAGTTCTCGTCCTGGAATCCCTGAAGGTAGAAGCCATGACTGTTAATGAAGATCTAAAATCAAAGCAAAAGAAATGTTTCTACATACTGAATGAGATCCATGTGATGTCTCGTTCCCAAGAGTAGGACAACAGGGAGTGACTTAGTAGTCTATTTGTTCCCGTAGACTATAGTCAAGCATAAACAGGGAACAAGGGGAGAAATAAGGGTGAATAAATGGCTAAATGATGAATTAAGAAAAAAATCATAGGAAAAGTCACTTAAGCCAAAGTCAACGAAGAAATAGAAGAAANGGGGGGGGGGGACTTAATTAATTAATCACTCAACTTAGGAGGAAAAGCGCCTAGCTTAAGTGATTTCAACGGAGAATTAGATCGGGGAAGATATAAAAGGAGGAATTCAACCTAATTCCTCATTATGTTATAATTTGGATTTGAGAACAGGTTCCAGGGGAGGAAGTTGACCTCTTTGATGTTTTGTGGATTTCTAGAGGAACCCACCACCCAGATCATTTTCAATATTGGAAGACACACCCTATCCTATCGTAGATACCATCCAGGTATTTCACCATGCCAATTCAAGAGTATTCAGATCCATTGTAGAGATTATGCAGTGCAGCTAGTGAGGGCGCAAGGGTTAGAGAGGGATTTGTGTAGTTGTGCGAGACTAGGGCTTATCTCATCGGTTCCTTAGGACCTAGTTGAGATGAGGCTAGGGCACACATTTTGAGATAATTATCATAGGATTCCATTTGTGGAATCATCAGGGCGCATTTCTAGATCCCAGGAGATGCACAACCCCCCAGGGGATATCATCTGGGGTTCATCTAGAGCTTCAGTGAGCCGATATTCAGTTCGATAGATATCAAGAGGAGCCTAGAGGCATGGGCACACAGTTTGGGATAGTTTCCAGGCTGATTGATTGAGTATAGGCTTCAGGGCAAGTATATCAGTGATTTGTAGCAGTTGCCGTGAGTTTTTGGAGCTGCATGTTGTCGATCTATTCATGCATGTGTAGATATATCCACATCTTCTAATCACGAGTATTTTATATTATTTTCATTGTATTCCAGTGATTATCCATGAGATATAGTTGATGATTAGTCTCTGCTTTCATCATATCAATTGTATTTCCTTCTTTTTCCATATAATACATTCTATTGAGATTGTGTTGGCTCCTTATTTCACATGCATCATATATACTGCTCAAACCTTAATTGTATGACACACACATGCGAAAATCACCAAGGATGTTAAAAAATTAACTAAAATGCATCCATAAATCCCCAGAGTATCATATCCGAGAGTCAAAACACTAGTTCAGCAGTAGATATCCAGACCCGCCAGATTTGGGATATTTCAGTGGTATCAAAAGCTTCTTCATGCCACCCTATGAAGAAGTGCTTCTCGTGACCCCATGATTATGGGAATAGGCGTAGAATACCCATAGGGTCGAGGACATATTGGGGACGAGTACATTCAGTACCATAAAGGACATAGTAGAGACATAAGAGACATGAACATAAGGGGCTATACTCCCTTCCACACTCAATCAGATACAGAGCTAGATTTAGAGGATAGGGATCACATTAGTTTCAACACAGAGGAAAACACAGAGAGGATTACGGGTGATAGGAGTGATATAACAGAAGGAAGGGGGAAAGGCCTCGAGACAAATTATGATAGTACGCAAGCCATATTGAATGACCTAGCTAGAGGACAATGGGACATGATGAATGCCATAACACAAATGGCCATCAAAACACAGACAATCCAACATAGTATGAGAACCATGGGTGCCAATGTCGTAGGAGGAGCGAGTGGTTCATGGGGACACCAAGGAGGTGGGGCCAGTGGCTCTTGTGGATATCAGGGTGGAGCGAGTGGACATACCTCTTCTATTTGTGCCTATACATCATCTGGGAGGATTCCCCGACTGTTATATCCGCAATTCTAGGGGGAACAACCGCTAAGATAGCTAGGGTAGGAAGGAGGACAACCAGGAAAAGGGAAGGCAGTGCCACAAGACCCATTCAGAGAGTAAAAGAGAGATTATTTGGCACTGGGACCAGAGTTCCATGCAGACATGAGCTTGCTAGACTATTGTTCGATCAGATATCGAAACGGACCCTGGGAGACACAAAGGGGTAATGCATAAATCAAAACATGGACTTCATTAAGAAAGTGGGAAAGTTGAACATTCCTACTTTCGATGGGTCATCACGATGCTCAACTCAGGCATGGGTACAAAATCTTGACACATATTTCAAGCTCAACCAAATGACAGAGTTAGAAGCTATCAACTTCGCCACCTTGCACTTGGATGGGGGGGCCCACGAGCGGTGGTACCATGGGTTGGTGAGCTTGGGTCACAACCACATTACTTCATACTTGGATTTCACCGATAGGTTGATGGAGAGGTTTTATAGGAGAGATCCATAACTCCATTTCAAGGATCTTACACAGTTGAGAAAGACAGGGTCAATGGAGGCCTTCATCATAGAGTTCCAGTGGAAGGCAGTGGCCGTATTAGATATATCATAGAAAAAATTGGTGTTTTTGTTCACCGAGGTATTGACAATGCCATTGAGGGGTTGGGTTAAGGATTTCAAGCCTCACACCTTATAGGATGCCATTGTGTGCACGAGAGACATGGGGGACTCAACACTGAAACCCAAAACCTTTTCCAAACCCTTTGTACCACAGAGAGACAAGGATCACAAAAATCCTTAGAGGGAATGGAAGGGTAATCCCAAGATGGATGATGACACCAGACGAGAGTTGATGAGGAAGAAGCTTGTATTCTCTTGTAGAGACCCTTGGGTCCCACGGCATAGATGCATGGGAAAAGGACACATCCACTACATTGAGGTGGAATTAGGCAGTGATTCACAGGATGAGGAGATCGGGGCACATATAGATAGTGATTCAGAGGATGAGACTACACACAAGCCAAAGAGACATCCGAAGAAACCTCAGATAAATATAAAGGCACAACCAAAGTAGGAGACAAAACCTTGTAGAGATGTGAAAGGGAGAACCATAGAAACCCTTTCCAGAGTACTTAGGTACAACACTCTCGGGCTCAAGGGCCTTATATAGGGGTAGAGCATGACAACTCTAGTTGATCGTGGTGTTGGTTCTAGAGGATGATTATCTTCCTGATTTAGAGGTATTTATTTTCAGTCATGTTTATACCCCATGAATACTTTACACCTCGGAAGAATGTACACTCCTCCACGCGGGGGAGTGTAGAGAGGAGTTACCCCATTTGCGGGGTCTGGGGGAAAGTGGGCCCTTGATGGGGGTTTGGGGGATAATGTTCCCCAATGGAAGTTCGGGGGTGAAGGCCCCAAAGGAAAAAATGCCTTGTAAATGTATATTGTAATTTCATTGTGAATCTGGACCGTCCATTATAAGGTCGCAGATGTGATGGTAGAAGTTTTTAGCTCCCAAAATGAATCCGTCACTATGGTTGCATTTTGTGGTTGATAGCATGGCTATTGGTAGTGTACTCAAATTTGGTTTTGAGTTTTTCTAGTAGTAAGACTTAGGTTTTGATTTTTGTCTTAGAAATAAGACGACCCATAAAGGTCTTCTCTTTAAAATTTTCATAAAACGCTTTCAACAGCTAACGTGTGTTTTAAAGGTGATGGTTAGCTGGTGAAAGTGGTGAGTTTCAACAGCTAAGGAGCATTTCTCACGGGTTGTGCGCTGATGAAAGCGACGATTTTCAACAGCCGAGGAGCGCTTCTCACGGGCCATTAGCTGGTGAAAGCGGGAATCACGTGCATTTTATCCACATTTTAAAAATCAAATGATGATACGATCAACCCACGTCATCCAATCAAGAATGATGCACTAGTGAAAGTGGATAATGATGGAGACTCAGGTTTGCACATCTAAATCAGATTACAAAGCAGATCTTGTTCAGTAACGCATGCTTCACAATCATGGCATCAGAAATGGTGAATTTGAATCCATTATCGCAGGTACATGAGCTACACTACCTGGCTGACAACATCAAATCGGCTCATCGCTTCTCCAACACACATCACTCACAAATGTATGCTAAGTTTCTAATGTTGAAAGACAGAGCCGAGTGCTTTCACCAGTGCAAGACCTCGGCCTGAACAACAGATTGCAGTGTTTGGTGTGCATATTCGTTTCGGGTTTTGAGTTGCAGATGGCGAGGAGACGCAGTGGTTCTTTACTGAGAAAAGAGTTGGATAGTCTATCCTTCCTACAAATGCATCCAAAAGTGCAGAAACACTTCTCAAATGCAGGTTGTATGGAATTCGTTGAAAGGTTACATAATGGCTGTCATCAATCAACAACAAAAGCGTTTGCTAAAACGTTTGATGGAAATAAAGCCTGTGTTGGGTCCTTGGAGATTATCGTGGATGAAGCTGCCATCGCTGCAGCGACCATCTTACCAAGATCAGGCCAGAGTTGGTTCAAAATGACTTCCAACAAAAACTTAAATTTCAGAGCATATTTGAAGGAAGAATTCAAACACAATGCATGGAAGAAGAGCATGCTAGTTTCCCATTTAGAAGAGGAGTGGCAGGATTTGTTTAAGGGAATCCAACTCTACATAACTTCAGAAGGCAGGTATGAAAAACTGATGTTGTATCATTTCAAGCTCTTAGACCATTTCACGGGTAAAACTCTCCTAAATCTACCTTTCTTCCTGCACAAGAGATTAACTAAGGTCTGTAAAAAGATTAGAGATGAACCTCTAAGCATGAAGAACACTCTTTGCCACTTTGGCCTTATTAAATTGATAATTCTGGAGGATCTAAGACAGAAGGGAAGGACCTGGCAACATTTTCTTTTTTGGGAGGGATTTGAAACTCAAACTCAGCCTGTGAATGAACAGAGGAAAGCAGGAAAGAAGCAATTGACTCCTCAAAGAAGCTTGAGGAAGAGGAGAACCCTTCCAGGACCTCCAGAAGATAGAATCTCTGGTGTGAAATCTCATAGGTCAAAGAAAAGATTGAATTTTGAAACTACTACAGAGCAACCTACAGAAAGGAGAAAAAACATCTTAAACCTGCCCTACACAGATTCATAACCAGAGCAAGAAGATGAGAGCCCTGCCATCAAAAGTCCTGAACATTCCATTGAGTTTGCATAGAATTGTGAGACCTTTACTCACACCGAGGAAGGGGAAACATCAAAGAGCACTAAGTCGAAGAAAACACAGAAAATCAAGCATCTCAAAGAAGTGATCGCTCAGCAGGAGGTCTTAGAGCGGGTAATAAAGGAAAGATATAAGAAGTTGTCTGATAATTTTGCAGAAACCAACGCTGCATTTGAAAAGCCGGCTCGTGAAAGTGTCAAGGAAAAGAAGAGGAAACATAAAATCACCAAAGACTATAACAGTCTATGGTGGCTAGCAAAGCGCCTTAAAAGAAAAATCAGAAAATTGAAGCAAAAGAAAAAATCACACCCAAATTTGCAAGTGCTTTCTTAAGTTGTTGTGAACATGCAAGGGGATAAAGCAAAGACACATTGAGTTTTTGTTGAAATCGCAGTTTTGGAGGTGAAAGTTCATTTTGGGCTAAGGCAGAGCTTTCACCAGCGCACAACGCAATTTTACGACCAGTTAGCTGGTGAAAGGCAACGCTTTCACCAGCTAACTTTCACCAGCTAACCAACGAATCTTAAGGCGAGTTAGTTGGTGAAAGCAGAAAAAACATTTTTGAAAGCTAAGGATGGAGCAGGTCATTTTTCACAGGTTTTAAAGAGGTTCCAGAGTATCAAAGGGATAACAACTTGACCGAAAAGGACTCTGCATCAGAGATTCGTGGGAGTTTTTGAGAACCACATGCTAAACTGATTTCCTCAAGTATCGACTATGAACATTGAAGAAATCCAACTGTCAAGACAGGTGCCTTTTCCATGTTTCATAACATCACAGATTCCAGGAGCTGAAGAATACAGATGTCAAATTTTAAGATTGAAGACAATTCGAATGCTAGTCTAGTTATTAAGTCTTTGTTATCAAGTTGCTTAGTTAGATTTGATTTGCTATTTTTAGATACAGATCCAAGTTTTTAGGATCTTAAAAAAACTGATTGTAAAGGCTATAAATGCCTATCTTTTCTAAAAGACAAGGGTTCAAACTGGGATATATTTTGTGCTACTGTATAGACTCTTATTTGCAGAAATAAAGTTTAGTTTCCTTTCGTTTTCAATATCAGAAATATTCATCTTTCCCTTTCTGTACTTTGTTTCAGTTTATTTTAGTTCATGAAGACTGTTATCTCTTTATTGAGCTCATAGACTTGAAGTAAAGGATTTCTCTCTATCTTGCATTAAGCCCTACATTCAGTTGTATTTGGCAATCAAGAATATTGTTCTTCATCCTCTCCTTTCAATTTACTTGATCTGATTATTGTTTCTTGAAAGCACTATTTCTTTAGATGTATGAGTTGTCTATTACATTGATCATACAAGACCCCATTGTTCCAAGCATATATATACATTATTTCTAAGTTACCAAGCATCCTTAGCCTACAACCCTAAGGAGGTTCTTGGAGTGATAACAAATTGGCGCCGTTGCCCGAGAGACGAAATTCAAGTTCTGCTTTCCTGGGATACGACACAGAGATGATCTTTGATGATAGACAAAGATTAGACATTTTTAGTTGGTTTTAATTATCTATCTGGCGACTCCACAAGTTCATCCTGGCTCCTAAGAGGATCAGTACTAGGGCGAATCCTCAAGAATCACCTATCACACCAGTGTCCAATCCAGAACTAATTCTCAAGAAAGGAAAGACATTTCAAGGTCAAACTTCAAGATCAGATACAGAAGGTAATCCTCTTTTCAGTTATGGAAAATCTACTACAAAAAAATTTGAGTTCTTTTCAGAGAGCATTGATGAAAAAACAATTGTAAATTCTGTAGAAGAACAAATTCTTTTTGATCAATAGAAAAATCCTAATGATGATAAACTGATAGATCTAAATTTGATTGAAAAAACACCCAAGAATTTAGAAAGAAGCCACAGTTCTTCTTCCCTTGAGTCTTTTCATTCTCAACAACAAGAAGATCATTTGAACATTTATACTAGCCTCGTTGTTGTTGAACATCTCCTCCAAGAGCTATCTGCAAAAGGTGAAGGAAATTTGGCTAGACAGCTTGCAAATTTCTACAGAGCCTCTTATCGGACCTCTTTCCCATTAGAATATTCACCTCTTTCACATTCCTCCAGTGTTGAAGACTTGAAAAAGAAACCATCACTTTCCTCACCCTTGATAGTTATGGCTGCACCACCTCCTTTGACTAAGATGCAACAAATCCTAGCTGCTAGGTATGCACCACTCGTATTGCTAAACCCAGTATCATCCATGCCAATGGGAGACTATCAGAAGTGTATGCCCAAATTCACAGGCGAAGGTGATGTGTCTGTTGAAGAACATATTGAGGCTTTTTACAGTTATGCTGAAAACCTTAATATTGAAGAAGAAGATGTTTGGACACGAGTCTTTGTCCAAAGCTTAGATGGCCATGCTAGGAAATGGTTCAAAGAACTCCCTGCTGGTTCCATAGCTGGAATCGAGCAACTGGATGAGACATTTTTGAAACATTGGGGTGACAGAAGAGATTTTGTCTACTATATCACAAAATTTGGGAACCTAAGGAAACAAAGTAGTGAGTCAGTCTCTGATTTCACTAAAAGATTTAACCGGATGTATGGCAAAATACCAGCAGAGATCAAACCTTCAGATGCTTCTGCCAAGATCACATATTCTGATGCTTTTGACTCATATTTCTGTTTATTATTGAGAGAAAGGAGGTCACCATCATTATCTCTCATGCAAGATGCTGCCCTTGAGGTGGAATCAAATATTCTAGCCTCCCAGAAGCGGAAAGGAGATTCTGATAGGAGAAGACCAAAGAATGAGGCTTCATCTTCATCAAGTGTTGATCCGAAACTTGATAAAATGGCTAAGATGCTAGAGTCTCTAACCTCTGAGATATTTAAGCTTAAGATTGAAAATAAGCAGCCTATGAAGGGAAGAGGCACTTATGATTCTGTAGCCAGGAACCCAAATCAAAATCCCAACAACTTTAGAAGAAATAATTAGCCAACTCAGATCTTGCAAAGAGAAAAGAATCCTAGTGAAGATCAGAGAATAAAGGTCCCTCTTCAAAATGTTGTGATGGACGAAGACGAGGGTGAATATCAAGAAGGTGGAGAAGACAACATTCATTGTGTTGGAGAAGAAACAGGGAAATCTTATCTAACACAACATGACTATGAGGAATCATTGATGACTGAACAAACAGAAGATAATCTTATTGATGATGGCATTTTCACGACAGAAGATGAGAATAGATATAACCTCCGATCAAAATTTGATAATTCTCAACAAGATGCACCAGCCTCTCCTGAAAAGAGCACAGCCCCTATTAAGCAAAAAGATCAGACATCAGAGAATCAACAAGAAAATCCTTCAAAGGTGAAAGCATCATCTCCTCCCAAAAAGACTGTTGCCCCTGTCAAGCATCAAACTCCAGAAAATCAGCCTCCTGTTGAACAACAAAGAAATCAAGAAGCTCCTTTGAATCAGGTAAAGGTTTCTGATAAAGCTTCTGATAAAGTCCCATATTCATTCAATTTTGAGGCTGAAATACAAAAAATTAAAATTCCTATTCCTCTAGTCGAGTTAATGAAAAACGAAATGTTCAAAAGGGATATCCTCAAAACTTTAGATCCCCAATCTGTATCCCTTTCTGCTGATATCCTCAACATATATGATGAAAAACCAACCATTACTCTGGGCCAAATGATAGAAGACAGAGATGAAATTTTTCCTCCCTTTTACATCTCTCTAAATATTCATGAGAAAACACTGCATAACTGTTTGTTGGACTCCGGTGCTTCGCACAATTTGATGCCAAAGGCGGTCATGGATGAGCTTGGGCTAGAGATCACCAAGTCTTACCATGATATTTTCTCTTTTGACTCTTGAAAAGTCAAATGTCTTAGGATGATTAAGGATTTGGCTGTAACCTTAACCCAAGCATCCATGAAGACTATGGTGATGGATATAGTAGTGGCTGACATACCCCCTAAATTTGGATGTCTACTATCAAGATCGTGGATGAAGAGGCTAGGTGGAACTCTTCAAATGGATCTCTCCTACGCTACTATCCCTGTTTTTGGAGGGGTGAACATAAGGCTATACAGGGAATCTCAGTTGGCATATGTAATCAGTGACGAGAAAAATCCATCCAATCATTCTATCTATTCGGTCGACACAGGTATGGGATCTTGTATTTTACAAATTGATGATTCATTACTTGATACATCGCTGCTCAGAAAGCCCATAGTTCATCCCACAGTTCAGCCCACAGAAACAGTAGAAGACGATCTTTGGACCATGTTCTTTGACAGTGCTTGCACTAAAGAATCAGCAGGAGAAGGAGTGGTATTGATTTCCCCTTCTAAGAAAACTTCTCATTTGTCCTTTAAACTTGATTTTAAAGTGACTAATAATATTGCTGAGTATGAGGCACTACTTCTGGGGCTGAATGCAGCCAAAGAGAGGAAGATTAAAAAATTGCAGGTGTTTGGAGATGCAGATTTGATTATTCAGCAGGTCAATAAGTCCTTTCAAGCAAAGCATGTTAGGCTGAAAACATACAGAGATGAAGTGTTGAAGGCAATTCACGATTTTGCAGATTTTAAAATTGCATATGTACCTAGAGCAATGAATGAATTGGCTGATTCATTAGTTGTGTCTGCTTGTGCATTCATACCCCCTCTGCCTCATAAATTAACTTACGAAATTCAAGTTAAATATAGGCCCTCTCTCCCTGATAATGTAAAATTTTGGAAGGTTTTTGAAGATGATGCTGAACTCACTAGATTTCTTGCAGTGATAGATGAGTTTGCAGATCTGCAGATTGATCAGGAGAATGAACATGACAATGAAATTGAGAAACCAAATTTCAGAAGCAAAATAGTAGCACATGAAATAGTCCAGCTGTCTACCAACAAAATTCCTAAAGGTTTGGTCCCGTTGGAAAGGTTGTTCGATAACAATGATGTGGCTGTCAAATTGGAAAGTGGGGAAAAAGATTCAAAAGTTTTGCAGTACAATGTAGCTAGTGAACAAGATCCTAAATATGTCAACTTAGCATCACATTTGACTGAAAAACAAAGGGATGATTATGGAGAATTGCTAAAGGAGTTTGCTAACATTTTCTCTTGGAAATATGATGACTTGAAGACCTTTGACACAGAGGTAATTTAGCATAAGATCCCCTTGAATAAAGACACCAAACCATTCAGGCAGAAGCTTAGATCCTTCAATCCTTTGTTGCTGCCTACAATGGAAAGGAAAATTAAAAAACTATTGGACGCACGCATCATCATTCCCCTCAGATACTCAGAATGGATTGCAAATCTCGTACCGGTCAGGAAGAAGAATGGGGAGATCAGACTCTGCGTCGACTTCAGAAATTTGAATAAGTGCTCTAGGAAGGATAAATACCCTCTGCCCAAAATGGAGCATATTTTGCAGAAGGTGTCAGGATCAAAGGTGATGTCTTTTATTGATGGGTTTTCCGGATACAACCAGATTGTTGTCCATCCGGACGATAGTGAAAAGACTGCTTTTACTACTCCATGGGGTATGTTTATATATGAGAAGATGCCCTTTGGATTGATGAATGTAGGAGCAACATTCCAAAGGGCGATGGACATTGCTTTCGTTGGAGAAAAAAATAAGTTTGTCCTGATATATCTCAATGATATCATGTTTTCTCAAGAATCCATGAACTTCATTTGCAGCACTTAAAAAGGACATTTCTGAAATGTCAAAGGTATGGCATTTCTCTTAATCCGAAAAAATCAAATTTTTCACTCAGGGAAGGGAAATTACTTGGGCATATTGTCTCAGCTGATGGGGTGAAAATTGACCCAAAAAGGGTAGAAGCAATTAAAAATCTGTCTCTTCCTAGACCAAAGAAAGACATTCAGTCTTTCCTTGGGACTATAAACTTTGTCAGAAGGTTTATAGTATACTTCGCAGAACTCACAAAGCATATCACTGCTATGTTAAGAAAGGACTCTGAGGTAAAATGGATTGAAGAAGCCAGACACTCATTCGATGCCATCAAGGAAGCCATCACAACAACCCCTGTTTTGATCAGCCCCGATTTCTCCAAGGTATTTTACATTTTTTCATTTGCTTCAGGTGATACAATCGCAGCAGTACTCTTGCAGAAAAATGCCGATGATCAGGAGCAGCTGGTTGCCTTCTTCAGTAAGGTCTTGAGGGACGCAGAGGTAAAGTATGAATTGTTGGAGAAACAAGCATATGCACTTATCAAGTCATTGAAAGCTTTCAGAGTTTACATCCTTCAGGCAAAGGTAATAGCTTTCGTTCCCTCCARTTCAGTTAAAGATGTGCTKATACAACCCGACATAGATGGAAAAAGGAGTAAGTGGATAGCAAAGTTGATTGAATTTGATGTTGAAATTAAACCAGCAAAACTTGTGAAGGGTCAGGGCCTTGCCAAACTTCTGGCAGAAGAAAATTGCAGGCTGCTCGAAATAAATTTGATAAGTGTTAATGCAAACAACGTTCAGTCTTCAGAGGATAAAGAAGGTGAAGAAATGCAGGTCTCAACTCACCTAGCTGATTGCAAATGGTACAGTCACATTATTTATTTTCTGCAAACTTTATCAGTTCCATCAGATTTGACAAAAACACAAGGAAGGGATTTGAAGTTCAAAGCCATAAATTTCTGCATCAATGGCAACTTATTGTTCTGGAAAAATCCAATAGGTTTATTGTTGAGGTGCATAAACAAAGAAGAAACAACTAAGGTCATGATTGAATTCCATAATAGTGAATGCGGGGGACATCACTATTGGAAAACCACTGCACATAAAATCTTAAGATCTGATTAATACTGGCCATCCTTATTTTCAGACGTGTGTGATTTTGTGAGAACATGTGACAAGTGTCAAAGATTTGAAGGCAAACAACAACTGAAGTCCCTTCCCCTCAAACCTATAGTGTTCATAGGGCCTTTCCAGCAGTGGGGCCTGGACTTCATAGGTGAAATTCATCCGCCTTCTAGTGGTCAACACCGGTGGATCCTTGTTGCCACCGATTACTTTACAAAGTGGATTGAGGCTATTCCCACCCGGAACGCCAATCATATTGTCATCATAAATTTTCTGCAAGAAAACATATTTTCCATATTTGGCTGCCCTAAGAGAATAGTCACTGATAACGATGCTGCATTAAAAGATAAGCACTTGGTGAAATTGTGTGAAGAGCTGGGAATTCAGCTGGTACATTCCACTGCTTATTATCTGCAAGGGAATGGCTTAGCTGAGTCATCCAACAAGAGTTTAGTCAGAATTATAAAGAAGTTGCTTGAACAAAATGCCAGAGGTTGGGATTCCAAGATGAAGTTTGCTTTGTGGGCTGACAGGGTTACATGTAAGAAATCAATTGGTACATCTCCTTTCAAGTTGGTATATGGTACTGAAGCCATATTTCCTATTCAACTTGCACTGCCGGTTGCAAAGTTTTTACAAGAAACTGATTCTGAACCAAGTGATTTGACCCGGAGAATTCATAATTTGGTAGAGCTACAGCAAGATAGAGAGCAGCTTTTGGAAAAAACAGAATTACATCAAGAAAAAATCAAGGAGATCTTCGACAAGAAAGTCAAATCAAATGTCTTCAAAACAGGGGATTTAGTCTTAAAGTGGGATGCATCAAGGCAAGAGAAAGGGAAACACGACAAATTTGAGGCTCTCTGGACATGTCCTTTTGTCATAACAACGGTGCAGCAGAACAATACCTTTGTTCTCCAAAATCTTTCAGGCGAGGAAGTAGCAGGTGGCCCTTTCAACGGGCGCTTTCTGAAGACCTATTTTTCATAAGGATTTTCTTAAAAGCCCTGTTCTATTTGTACATATTCTTTTTCAGTTCTATTTTCTTTGTTTCTGTCACTTGAATAATTCCATGCCCAATGGTACCAACAAAACTATTTTCAGATTTCTTTTCAATTTTGTAATAAAGGCTACTGAGCCTAGCTAGGTTCTTGGTCACCTCACAGGGAGATGCCCATCCCAGTTGGAGCCAAATGTTAGCTCCCAAAATGAATCTGTCACTATGGTTGCATTTTGTGGTTGATAGCATGGCTATTGATAGTGTCCTCAAATTTGGTTTTGAGTTTTTCTAGTAGTAAGACTTAGGTTTTGATTTTTGTCTTAGAAATAAGACGACCCATAAAGGTCTTCTCTTTAAAATTTTCATAAAACGCTTTCAACAACTAACGTGTGTTTTAAAGGTGATGGTTAGCTGGTGAAAGTGGTGAGTTTCAATAGCTAAGGAGCATTTCTCACGGGTTGTGCACTGATGAAAGCGACGATTTTCAACAGCCGAGGAGCGCTTCTCACGGGCCATTAGCTGGTGAAAGCAGGAATCACGTGCGTTTTATCCACGTTTTAAAAATGAAATGATGATATGATCATCCCACGTCATGCAATCAAGAATGATGCGCTGGTGAAAGTGGATAATGATGGAGACTTGGGTTTGCACGTCTAAATTGGATTACAAAGCGGATCTTGTTCAGTAATGCATGCTTCACAATCATGGCGTCGGAAATGGCGAATTTGAATCCATTATCGCAGGTACAGGAGCTGTACTACCTGGCTTACAACATCAAATCGGCTCATCGCTTCCCCAACACGCATCACTCACAAATGTATGCTAAGTTTCTAATGTTGAAAGACAGAGCCGAGTGCTTTCACCAGCGCAAGACCTCGGCCCGAACAACAGATTGCAGTGTTTGGTGTGTAGATTCATTTCGGGTTTTGAGTTGCAAATGTCGAGGAGACGTAGTGGTTCTTTACTGAGAAAAGAGTTGGACAGTCTATCCTTCCTACAGACGCATCCAGAAGTGCAGAAACACTTCTCAAACGGAGGTTGTATGGAATTCATTGAAAGGTTACATAATGGCTGTCATCAATCAACCGCATAAGCGTTTGCTAAAACGTTTGATGGAAATAAAGCCTGTGTTGGGTCCTTGGAGATTATCGTGGATGAAGCTTCCATCGCTGCAGTGACCAACTTTCCAAGATCGGGCCAGAGTTGGTTCAAAACGACTGCCACCAAAAACTTAAATTTCAAAGCATATTTGAAGGAAGAATTCAAAAACAATGCATGGAAGAAGAGCATGCCAGTTTCCCATTTAGAAGAGGAGTGGTAGGATTTGTTTAATGGAATCCAACTCTACATAACTTCATAAGGCAGGTATGACAAACTGATGTTGTATCATTTCAAGCTCTTAGACCATTTCACGGGTAAAACTCTCCTAAATCTACCTTTCTTCCTGCACAAGAGCTTAACTAAGGTCTGTAAAAAGATTAGAGCTGAACCTCTAAGCATGAAGAACACTCTTTGCCACTTTATCCTTATTAAATTGATAATTCTGGAGGAGCTAAGACAGAAGGGAAGGACCTGGCAACATTTTGTTTTTTGGGAGGGCTTTGAAACTCAAACTTAGCCCGTGAATGAACATAGGAAAGCAGGAAATAAGCAATTGACTCCTCAAAGAAGCTTGAGGAAGAGGAGAACCCTTCCAGGACCTCCAGAAGATAGAATCTCTGGTGTGAAATCTCACAGGTCAAAGAAAAGATTGAATTTTGAAACTACTACAGAGCAACCTACAGAAAGGAGAACAAACATCTTAAACCTGCCCTACACAGACTCAGAACCAGATCAAGAAGATGAGAGCCCTACCATCAAAAGTCCTGAACATAGAATTGTGAGACCTTTACTCACACCGAGGAAGGGGAAACATCAAAGAGCACTAAGTCGAAGAAAACATAGAAAATCAAGCATCTCAAAGAAGTGATCGCTCACCAGGAGGTCTTAGAGCAGGTAATAAAGGAAATATATAAGAAGCTGTCTGATAATTTTGCAGAAACCAATGCTGCATTTGAAAAGCTGGCTCGTGAAAGTGTCAAGGAAAATAAGAGGAAACAGAAAATCACCAAAGACTATAACAGTCTATGGTGGTTAGCAAAGCGCCTTAAAAGGAAAATCAGAAAATTGAAGCAAAAGCAAAAATCACACCCAGATTTGCAAGTGCTTGCTTAAGTTGCTGTGAACATGCAAGGGGATAAAGCAGAGACACATTGAGTTTTTGTTGAAATCGCAGTTTTGGAGGTGAAAGTTCATTTTGGGCTAAGGCAGAGCTTTCACCAGTGCACAACGCAATTTTACGACCAGTTAGCTGGTGAAAGGCAGCTCTTTCACCATCTAACCAACGAATCATAAGGCGAGTTAGCTGGTGAAAGAAGAATTTTTTTTTTTGAAAGATAAGGACGGAGCAGGTCATTTTTCACAGGTTTTAAAGAGGTTCCAGAGTATCAAAGGAATAACAACTTGACTGAAAAGGACTCTGCATCAGAGATTCATGGGATTTTTTGAGAACCACATGCTAAACTGATTTCCTCAAGTATCGACTATGAACATTGAAGAAATCCAACTGTCAAGATAGGTGCCTTTGCCATGTTTCATAACATCACATATTCCAGGAGCTGAAGAATACAGATGTCAAATTTTGAGATTGAAGACAATTCAAATGCTAGTCTAGTTATTAAGTCTTTGTTATCAAGTTGCTTAGTTAGATTTGAGTTTCTATTTTTAGATACAAATCCAAGTTTTTAGGATCTTAAAAAAACTGATTGTAAAGGCTATAAATGCCTATCTTTTCTAAAAGACAAGGGTTCAAACTGGGATATATTTTGTGCTACTGTATAGACTCTTATTTGCAGAAATAAAGTTCAGTTTCCTTTCATTTTCAATATCAGAAATATTCATCTTTCCCTTTCTGTACTTTGTTTCAGTTTATTTTAGTTCATGAAGATTGTTATCTCTTTATTGAGCTCATAGACTTGAAGTAAAGGATTTCTCTCTATCTTGCATCAAGCCCTACATTCAGTTGTATTTGGCAATCAAGAATAGTGTTCTTCATCCTCTCCTTTCAATTTGCTTGATCTGATTATTGTTTCCTGAAAGCACTGTTTCTTTAGATGTATGAGTTGTCTATTACATTGATCATCCAAGATCCCATTGTTCCAAGCATATATACACATTATTTCTAAGTTACCAAGCATCCTTAACCTACAACCCTAAGGAGTTTCTTGGATTGATAACAGAAGTTATGTTAGGTTTTGTTTCCCTAGAAGGAAACCCTCTTTTATGAGGGAAATCTATTGCAGCTATGGATCATGGTGAATATTGTATTATGAGAGAGGAGACTATGAGAGAAAGAAGATGAAGTTACAACAGGTGTGTTGTAGGTTATATCCCTTCATTTGTTGGATGATAATAAAGGAAGGACCTAGAAATTTATCTGGTGGATGTAGCCCACACTAGGTGAACGACGCATATCTGTGTCGTTATTGTATTATGTATCGTCTGTGTTTTGTTTTTGCATTTGTTTTATTTTATTTCTCTGCGATCCTATTTTTCTAAAAGGTGGGGCCACCCACAATTTCATAGATGCATCCTTAGTAGACCGGAGGGGGTTACGCATTGAGGATTTTGAGTGGTTCCACATGGTAGTGCAAGATGGATACACTATGACATGCTTGGACATGGTTCCAAACCTAGAGGTCAAGCTAGGAAACTACACCCTGACATATACCTTTTATGTAGTTGACCTATCGTATACAAATGTAGTGTTGGGGGTACAATGGATATATTCATTGGGGGAGATTGGGTTAAAATATCAGACGTTGACCATGAGCTTCAGAGACACTAGTGGATCGAGAGTGGTATTGAGAGGTATGTCTATGGGAGAACCTAGAGAAATATTCGTGAAAAGGATGGAGCAGATATTCCATCATGGTGATGTAGAATATGTATTAGAGTGTTTGATCACCACCCGGAAGGATTCAGAGGGTAGAGAACATTACCATCCATAGATCAGGAAGCTTATGAGTCTGTATGAGCCAGTGTTTAGGTTGATATTACTAAGGAGACCACCAAACAAAGAGTTTGAGCATACTATTGAGTTGGAGGTAGGGGCTACACCGATGATCACCGCGCCCTATAGGCACCCCAAGAGATTCAAGGACGAGATCAAGAAATCAATCAAAGAATTGCTTGTGGTGGGGCACCTTAGGCCCCGCACGAGTCCATTTTCTTCTTCAGTCGTTTTGGTACTGAAGAAAGATGGCACATTGAGGGTGTGCATTGACTACAGAGCTCTCAATAAGAAAACAATCAAGAACAAGTACCCCATTCTGCGCATAGATCAGTTGATGGAAGAGATACATGAGGAAGTTTTCTTCACCAAGATTGACCTGTGGTCGGGATATCATCAGATCAACATTAGAGAGAAGGACATAGAGAAGACATCGTTCATATGCCATTTTGGACATTTCAAGTTTTTTGTCATGTCGTTTGGGTTGACCAATGCACCGGCCACTTTTCAGTCTTGCATGAATCACATCTTCAGGGGGTATTTGAGGAAGTACCTTTTGGTATTATTTGATGACATTTTGATTTATAACAGGACATGGGATGAGCATTTGGCACACTTGGAGGAGGTCTTCGGAATTATGCAAGAACAGTCATTATATGCCAAGGATTCCAAGTGTGATTTTGGGATGAGAGAACTATTTTACTTTGGGCATATCATTAGTGAGTAGAGAGTACATGTTCATTAGGAGAAGATCAGGGCCATTTTGGTTTGGACAACACACAAGAACCTCATAGAGTTGAAGGGATTCTTTGGGTTATGTAGTTACTACAGGCGGTTTGTCAAAGGATTTTCAAAGTTGGGAGCACCACTCACATATCTAACCAAGAAGGGTAATTTTCATTAGACAGATGAGTCACAACAAAATTTTAAGAAAATGGAGGTTATCAACACATGCCTTGTTCTAGCCCGCCCTTATTTCTCATGGCTGTTTTTCTTAGAGTGTGACACATCATGGGTGGGGATTGGAGCAATTTTGATGCAGGGGGACCATGCCATTGTGTTTGAGAGAAGGAATCTCAATGAGTCAGAGATACTCTATTCAATTTACGATAAGGAAATGATATCAATAATGGATTCCTTAACCAAATTCAAGCAATATCTAGTGGGTAGCAGATTTGTAGTGAAGACTGATCACAACAATCTCAAGTATTTTCTAGATCAGAAAGACGTTAGTGAGAGACAAAAGAAGTGGGTTTTAAATATCCAAGCCTTTGACTTTGACATTGAGTATGTCAAAGGAAAAAGGAACGTCCTAGCAGATGCCTTGTCTAGGAGGCCATCAGGGTGTTCGATAATGGATATTTGCACAGACTAGAAGACACATTTGTTGGTGGAGTACTCCAAAAACAAGTTTTCTTGTGAGGTACTGGATGGATAGGTAGTTGATGATAAATATCGGGTGCTAGTTGATGTCATTTTCTACAATGACCGTATATACTTGGTTCTAGAATCTACCTTAAAAGGGAAGGTTCTGAAGGTTTGTCACGATTCACCTATAGTCGAACATCAGGGTTACTTCAAAACTTACATGCAGATCAGAGAGATATTTTCATGGAAGGGTCTCAAGGATGATGTATTGAAATACATCTGGAAGTGCATGACTTTTCAGCAAAATAAGTTAGAGCAGACACACCATGTGAGGTTACTTCAGCCTCTACCCATTTCGGCGCAGAAATGGGAGAGAATTTCTATGGACTTCATGACAGGTATTCCTCGAGTGCAGGGAAGGGACTGTATATTTGTAGTGGTCGATAGGCTGACCAAATTTGCAAACTTATTTTCCATATTCACAAACTACAATGCCATATAGGTGGCAGAGCTATTTTTCAAAGAGGTTTTTCGGTTACACGGTTTACCCAAGCAGATAGTAAGTGACAGAGAGGGGCACTTCATTAGCACGTTTTGGAAGGAGCTCTTCAGGTTGATGGGAAAAAATTTAACCACGAGTAGCACCTACCACCCGCAAACAGATGGACAGACAAATATTTTCATCAAATGGGTTGAGGGTTATCTGAGAAATTATGTGGGGGGGAAGCAACGCACATGGATGAATATTGTTACAACACAACTTACCACATGTTTATCAAGATGTATCCGTTTATAGAATTGTATGGATATGATGCACCCTCTTTTGTGGAGACTATGTTTGGGGATAACATGGTCTCGGGGGCCAAATACTGGGTCGAGGAGAGTCAAAGGATTCTACGGGCTATAAAGGAGAACTTATAGACAACTCATAACCAACAAAATGTCTATGCAGACAGGAAGAGGATAGAGCGTAGTTTCGAGGTAGGGGACTTAGTTTTTCTGCGATTACAGTCGTACAGACAGTCTTCCTTGAAAAGAAGTGGGGAAATAATTTGAAGCCTAGATTCTATGGACCATACAGAGTCAGTAGGAAGGTAGGCGAAGTGGGTTATGAGAAAGAGCTACCAGAGGGTAGCAATATTCACAACGTATTCCATGTTTCTTGCCTTAAAATGGCAGTGGGATAGTAGGTTAGCATTTCAAAGGAGTTGCCACCTGTTGGAAAAAGGCCAAAGTGGAAAGAAGGATGATCATGGGGAAAGAAAGTGTGCAAAAATGGAAGTAACAACTGGAGGGAAACACAGTGCGTACGCATGCAAGAAAGCGTGCACAAGGAAAGCGACAACTGGAAGGAAGAACAACACATGCGCATGGTATAAAGACCTAATGTCGGTGGGGTTAGGGTTTTTGTAATACATTGTAAACGGTTGAAGAGCCCGATAGATATAAATATAGATACGTAGGTATAATAGAGAGTTTCAGTTTTTGTTGTGTAAGGTTGTTGGTTCTTGATTAGTTTGTCTTTGTATTGCTCATACCAAAGATGTATGAGTCGATGCGATATGAAATATTGATTGTGAACTATTTTGTAAGTTTTTGAGCTAGAACAAAGAAGAGAAGGAAGATCTGAGGATTAGATCACAGGCTATGGAGCCTGGTGTGATCTAGTTCGCCTCACATAGATCTTACTCATCTGAGGAGAATTGTAAGCACGCAGCACTAGAGATGCATAAATACCATAATAAAAGAGCCAAGAGCCAAATCTTTGTGGACGTAGCCCAGGAGGGGATGAACCACGGGAATATCTGTGTAATGTGATGAATGCATACATGTCTTTATTCCTTGTTTAGTAGTTATTTGTTGTGTTTAATGAATGAATAAGTTATTATACTGCATGTTTAAATACTGTTGCGATATTGAGGGAATAACCATGGAAGTTACCGTATAGTCGGGAATAATAGTAGGTTGTAATTATGAGTTATAATAAACAGTTCGAAATATGGATCCCTTATCTCACGCTCAATCCTAGGCTTTAAGCACATGAGTTTTATAGCCACCCATTAAATTTATATCGGGTGAGACTATGCGGCGCATTCTATGTGTCGTGTTTCCTTCTGGTTCACTAGGAGGGCCGATAGTTTTGGAGGATTTGTTGGAAACCCAAAAAGACATGAACCCTGGGTAAATAACTCAGATGGCAGACAAGGAAAAAGTAATAACCAACAAATGGTTTCGTTGTCATGTTGGTAGGAACAAGAGAGGACTGAGTAGGTGAGATAGACTAGGCGAGAAGAGAACGAAGAAAATAAGAGAGCAATGAGCCGCTAGAAGAGAATGTTGAGACCGTGGAACCCCACAAAAGAAAAAATGGATTAAGCAACTATTTCATAAGATTTGAAATTCAATTACATATGGATGGCTGTTTAAAAGATATTTCTAAGACACAAAATTATTAAACTAAGCCATGTTTTATGTTTAATTCATGCTTACAGTCATGAATTAAAGATAAAACAGATGAAAAATGCAAGCAATGAGGAATTCAATAAGGTAAGCTTTAATCCAACAATCATTTCGAAACTCAAAAATGTTTACAAATTCGAGGTGATAACACATATTTCGTTAAATTTGGAAATATTCTATTACATGGACCTCATCAACATTGATTTTTTTGTAAATCGCCATATTAAATTAAGATGAGATAAACCAGTTAGTGACCATGAATAGGTCAAACATGGAACTGCTAGGTACTATAGTATAAATGGACGATAGGAGTGTGAAATAAACTCTTATAAGAAATCAATTTGAGCTAAATCATCTTAGTGTGTTTAACATCCAAGTGAGATATTATTGTTATGGACAACAAACCCAACTCAATGTTTGAATTTGGTGCCTAATGACTCCATCCCCCTTKCCAYAAYTGAGGGGGTTGTGGGTGGGAGTTGTTGATSAAATGACGATGTTGTGAGGATTTCCTAAGTGGAGGGAGGGTGCATCCCTTGCATTGGCTTGGTACAAGTCTAAATATAATTTAAATTTTCCTGCTTCGTATTTCCTTTAAGAAGCATCGGGGAGGAGGTGATCATTCTAGTAGTGTTAAGTGGGGGAGGCAATCTCAGAAAAAAACAACTAAGCCTAAATTATTATCTCATGTATATTAAGGTTGATCTAGGTATTTGAAGAAGTTTGTAACTAGCACTATTGATCTATCTCCACTCAAAGTTAAATTTGGAAAAATTATATTACACAGACTTCA
>ML780011.1:116491-139213 GCA_009831015.1 Picea engelmannii
TTAAATTTCAAGATTAAGTAAATAATATTCAAAGTTATTCGTCTATGACCCATTAAGAACTCATTATCAATTTAATCTAATTTTTTTTATAATAAAAAAATATCTTTATTTACATGGAAATTTATTTCAAAAATACGTTGAAATAATTACATCTTAATATTTCGTTGAAATTATTTCGAAAAAGTGTAATATCTTTCAATCGTGTTGAATATCAAAATCATGTGTGGCTGCCAACAATGGCGACGTACTGGGTGAAGCAGTTATCTCTGCATCACCAGAAAATTCATGTTAGGGTGAATAAGAAAGAATGATTTTTTTACGAAACAGGTGACAGCAGGTCAAGCATCCTGATCAAAACTTGGAAAATAACGTAGTCTAGCATCAGATGTGTTTCTGTCAAAAATGCAATCTGGTATCAAATCTATATTATGAGCAAAACGATGTTTAGGCAACCGACTCCGATACTGTTGACAGAGCCACTGCTGCTAGCAGGAATCCATAGCCTTGGCAGGGATGTCATTTAACCCACTCTAGCACCTTTGTCCTATCTAAGAGTCATCCATTCATGATAAAGAACATATTTATATTTGATCAAATCACAAGACATACCTAAAGATCTTCTTAAACCCAACATTGATTCGCTACCAACAGGCCTGTTCAATACCCCGATGAAGTTGCCTTGGCATCATGCATGCATTTACCCACTACTAGCAGACCTGTTCAGTGTCTCGGCGGGTTTACAGACACTTCCCACACCTTGCAGTACTTTCAACTCTCTAGAATTTGTTTACAAATTTGAAAAACTTTATGCCATTCAAGAGAGCGGGGTGATGCTAAAAACAATCTCAGATTTTGAAAACAAAAACTTGATTTTTTACAACTTATTTTCTGGTTTGATGACCTTTGTCATGATCTGAACACTTAGATTTATGTTAAGAAACCATCTCGAGGATAGGAAGGTATAATCGAGTTTTTTTCCTTAAAATAGAGACAACGTTAAGAGTTTTATTAATGATAATCGTGTCTTCTCATAATTTTAAAGAGAAACTAGGAACATTGTTTTGAACAAAAATTTACTTCTGTTGATCTTCGTTTTAGCATTCATAGCACTGGTGCTTTGAGGAGTTTTCAGTTGTTGCTAATGAATGAAAATTCTGATTTCCCCTTCCACAAATGAAACGGTGACTCAGAAATCTTTATTTTAAAATAAATCAAAATCAAGCAAAATGAAAAGAACCAAAATAAAAAAACATAAAAGAAAATTAAAAAAACAATATGTACAAAAGGTGGATCTGAAATCATTAGGTGAAATGCCTTTTGAGAGCCTGGCCATTCACTGAGAAAGTGTCTGGATGTCCCTCCAAATTATGCAGACGGAAAGAGCTAGGACCCAATTTTTCAGAAATTACAAATGTTCCCAACCACAGATTCTGGAACTTGGTGTGTTCCCCCTTTCCCTTGTGAGCTTTGTCCCATTTGAGAATGAAGTCTCTGACATTGAAATTTCTATCTGAAGACGAATTTGAATCAAACCCGCTTTTTACAATTTGCTGATGTTGATCTAGTTTTTTCTTTTCTTGTGTTCTCACTTCCTCTAGTTTCAATAAGGCGTTTATTCAATTTTCTAGAGGAGGGCATTCCTCTTCCAGAACTTTTTGTGACAGTTGCAGTGAGGGAAGTAAAACATGTGGAGGGAGAATTGATTCTCTTCCGTAGATGAGAAAGAAAGGGGAATTACCAACATAGGATTTTGGGGTTACCCTATCAGCCCAAAGTGCATTATACAGTGCATTATGCCATTTTTTGTGATTTTTTGAAACTGTCCTTTTAATAATCTTGATTAAAATTTTGTTCATTGATTCTACTAGGCCATTTCCTTGAGGGTAGTAGCTTGCAGAATACTTTAGTTTAATCCCTTTTTCCAAATAAAAAATGTTCATATCAAGGGATTAAAATTAAGAGGCGCTATCAAAGACCAAAAATTCAGGAATGTCGAATTGAGCGATGATATGAGAGTTTAGGAAAGGTACTACCTGATTTGTGTTCACCACTTTCAAAAGTACAGGCTTGGACCATCTAGTAAAATAATCTGTTGTTGAAAGGATATACTTGTGTTGCTGCGAAGAATAAGGATTGATTGGTCCTATGATTTCAAGGCCCCATTGATGAAAAGGAGAATCTATAGTAACCCGCTGCAAAGGGAATGTTTCCTTTTTCACCCGTCTTGCAGCCTTTTGGTAGATTATGCATTTACGACATAGTGCATGGGCGTCTTTAAACAAAGTGGGCCAATAGTACCTAGCTCTTAGCACTTTGTGAGCAGTGGTATCTCCACCAAAGTTACCACCGGCTTCATCTGCATGGAGTTCATATAGCACTCTCTCTAACTCTTCCTTTTCCAAACAATGCATAAGAACACCATCAAAGTTATTTCGAAATAATACGTCATTGATTAACTAGAAAGATGCAGATTTTATCCTAAGTGCTCTTATGTTTTTAGGATCAAGATTACGGGGAGAAGATCCATGTGTCAAATAAAATTTAATGTTCTCATACCAAGAATTGATAGTAACTTGTGCACAACTAATTTGTTTTCGTTATGTTGATTTACAGTAAAGGTGTTGATTTGAATTTCATGTTCTTCAATTGAATCAGTCACTAGTTTACACAGTCCTTGACCTCTAAAAATCTGTGCAGGGGTTATTTCGAGGTCATATTCCTGTAATGATTTCATCCAATTTTCCCTTTTCTCACCCAATTCTAGTTGTACTAACAGGTTTCTTACAACTAGGTAAGGAACGATAACCTTGGTTTTGGATTTCAGCAGGTATGACCGGAAGTGTTTCACTGCTTTAAAAACAACATATGCATGTTGATCTACTATTGGGTAGTGAAGCCATGTTGATCTACTATTGGTTAGTGAAGCTTTGCACCTTTGAAAGTTGATCTCATGAAGGAAATGCGTATCTCACTATTTTCATCATTCTTATGTGTTAACACAACAACATAAGATCGGTCAGAAGAAAAGGTATAAAGAGTGAAATCCCGAGAGAAATCAGGACTCATCAAGGTAGGGGCTTCTATTATTGTTTTTCTAATTGAATCAAATCCCTGACTTTCTTGTGGTCCCCAATGGTACAAAACATCATTTTTAATTAAATTATGTAATGGTCTTACCATTTCTGAGAAACTTGGGACAAATCTTCCGACAAAATTAATCTTGCCCAAAAAGGACTGCATGGATTTTTTGGAAGAAGGAGGGGGAAGCTTAGCAATAGCTTGGGTTCTTTCAGGGTCAACAATCATTCCATCCTTAGACACTATAAACCCAAGCAGTTTACCTTACTCCACTGCAAAGACCAATTTCTTAGGGTTGAGAGATATGCCAAACTTGCGTCATCGTTCCAAGATAGCCTTGAGGTGAGACAAGTGATCTTTCTTATTTTTAGAGAATACGGTGACATCATCAAGGTATATCACGACCGAATGGTTAATGAGGCCATGGAAAGCAATGTCCATTTATCTCTGGAAAGTGGCGCTGACATTTATCATTCCAAAAGGCATTTTCCTGTAGGCATAAGTGCCCCATGGGGTGCGAAAGGTGGTTTTGAGCTGATCTGCGGGAGACATGAGGACCTGGTTGTATCCCGAAAAGCCATCTAGTAAAGATAGTCTTTCAGAACAAGACACTTGCTGTAGAATTTGTTCCATTAGAGGAACAGGGTAGTTATCTTTATCATATGCTCGGTTCATGTTCCAAAAATCAACAGAGAGTCGAATTTCACCATTTTTCTTCCTTACAAGGACTAGATTAGACACCCATTGCATGTGCCTTACTGGGAAAATTATCTTTGCAATTAGCAATTTATTCAGTTCCTTTTTAACAATGGGTTTCAATTTGAGTGAATCTTCCTCAATTTATGTTGAAAAGGCTATGTCTGGGGTTTCATGGGGATGGCATGTTGTATGATATTGGGGTCGAATGTTTTCAAGTCATCATACGTCTAGGTAAAAATGTCTTTAAATTATTTAAACAATTTTATAAAAGAAGATCGTTGCTCAGAACATCCAGTTCCCAGATTAATATTTTGAGGATTTTCCTTTGTTCCTAAATTAATCGTCTCATAAATCAAAGAAGAACTGTTCGTTTTACAATTAATTGTCCCTCTAAATTTATCATGCAAGTCATGAAATTTCTCTAGTCTTACAACAGATCCAGGGATAGAGTTTACCAGATTAGATGTCGATTCAGGATATCTAGGATCTGATATTACTGTGAAGTTTCAGAGGTTTTCATCGTGATTTCCTTCATCGATGACTGCACCTTGGAAGGTGTCTTCCATGTGCAGAAAGTTGATGATCTATTGGTCATCATCGAATACTCTCCAGTTTGTGATTTTATCCGGGATCAACTACCTGAACACCAATTCAATCGAAAATGAATTAGGGGAAATACCTTCAGCAAGTAATAGTTTAGAAGCAACATTGGCCAATAAATCAACTTCCGAATTACTTAATCTAGGGATGGAATTTATGTTAAATGCTGAAATTTTTTGCATCAAACTCCATGCCTCGGTTTGGTAGCATTTCAAATGTGGTGATAAGAAATGTATGGCATTTCTTACCTGCCTAACCACGATTTCTAAATCACCAAATACCATCAAATTCTATACATCCATATCCAAATCTTTCCTAAGTCCTTGTAGAAGTGCTTCATACTTAGTGATGTTATTAGTGCACTCAAACTCTAGCCGACAAGCAATAAAAGTCTTATTACCTATAGGATCGATGAGCACACAACCTGCACCTATTCCTTCTTTGGATTTGGATCCATCAAAGTACAATGACCATATTTGGGCTTCGTCAGCAGTACTTGGCATATATGGAAAAGATGGTGTCTAAGTATAGGTCATAACTTCCGATTGCTGCCCAGGATCAGTAATAGGAGAAATTTCAGTCATGAAATTACCAAAGAAGGTATTCATTCCCTGCATTTCAAATGAGTTAGAAGATGCAGTGAAAGGTTCATTTGCATCATTTAGATCTGTCAGGGTATGCTTAAGATAGCGTTCTTTGTTTATCCTAATTTTGTTGGGCTCTCCATTTTCAGGTAGCCACAAATGAGACCAATATGTGGCAAAGTAACCATGTAGTTGTTCTGACTAGTCCCTGCTTAAAAAAAAACTATAAACTTCATGGATATCAACAACGATAATGTCAATTATTTGATGAAACTTAGGATTGGAAGCTAATCTAACCAGAACATTCTGAAGCTCACCAATTACCTTAACGTTTGTTCAATCTACCTGGATGATCTTGAGATCAAAAGGTTTAACTTTTGCATTAATTTTTTGACAAACAGATAGAGGCATCATGTTTGATGATGCATCAGAATCAACCATGCAATTATGTACATTCCTATTAAAAATTTCAAAGGTTAACAAAAAAGGCGGGACATTTTTTCGAGCATTAACAACAAAATTCTGTTGATTTATAGCTGTTGTCCCTAAAACAATTTTATTTACATTTGCTACAGTTTTTCCTGCTAAATCCCTTTTATCTAGAAGTTCAGATGTCATTTTAGTTGGGTTTTTTTTTGCAGTATTTGAATCTATTTTTGCTGATTTATTGCTGCTAGGATTGTTGTTTTTACTATTTTTAGCGATATTTTGAAGCATTTTCTGCAAAATAAGAGGAAATTTCAGTAGCTCAAAAACATAAATATTAGATATCAGGTTTTTTAGATCCTCAATAAAATTGTATTCTAAAATTGGAGCTGTTAAGCTCTGTTTAATTTCAGCTTGGTTTGATTGTTTTGGAAACACATTTTTACCGACTTCAGAAGAGGGTTTGTTTTGAGTTTTGCTTCTTGTGTTAAAGGGGTGAACAATTTCAAAATTTGGTTGGAAGATACTATCCTAGAAGTGACCGAAGATATTAGGAGATGATTCCTCTTCTTCCTCAACCACATCTTCAGAATTTTTGCGAGGGGCAGAGGCAGAATTATCATGTGCTTCTAAGCTGGTTTGCAAAGCCTACTGTAAAATTTCAAAATTTATACCTTCAGTGGTCGGGTTTGGCTGGTTGGGAGGAAAAGGTTTTCTAAAAGGAGGTTTAAAAATTCCTTTGCTTGTTGATTCCTCCTCAGCTGATCTCTTCAAGTCGACGACTTGATTGGACAGTTTTTGGAAAGCTTTCTGTAAGCTTTCTAAGTCTAAAGTTTTCGGTTGATTTTTTGTTTGAGGAGGCCTAGTAAGGATCTCTATTTTATTTTTAGAGGATGAAGTTGTTTCATATTCACTACTAAGATTATCTTTTAGCTCAAAATATCCTTTTCAATTTGGCTTGCCTCCTCAAAGGATTCAAGCAATGTGTTCTTTTTAGACTTTTTGACCCACATAGCTATATTATTTTGCAAGGCTTTATCATAATATGCAACGATTAAACTTTCAGCGGGCATTGAATTTGCAGGGATTTTATTCTTTAAAGTAAGAAATCTTTGGTTAAAATCTTTCACTTTTTCCTTAGGATTCATTTTTAAGCTGGAAACTTCCATAATCAAGACTTCTGGAGATTTATCGTCTCCGAATTTTTCCAAGAAACAAGTTTCAATATTGTCCATAGAGACAATGGTTTGGGGCTGTTGAGAGAAATACCATGTGGAGGCATTTCCCTCAAAAGTATAAGGGCATAATTTGCATACTACATCCTCATGTTCAACACTCCGGAGTCTAATGGCCAACATAAATTTTTTAATATGATCCTCAACAGACTGCTTTGAGTCTGGATCAAATTTGGGCAGCCATTTCTCTGGATGTTTCGGTAATGGGTGTTGGGGTCTAGGTACAACCACGACATCTTGATCAAGCCAAGGTCTAGCAGGATTGTTTTGATTTGCCATGGGATTTGGTGGTGTAGAAGGCTGAGATGGTTCTGATGAATAACTACCTTCATCTGAAGATTCTTCCTCTGAGGAGGATGGAGATGAACCAGGTGGGGAAGGTGGGATACCAGATCCTTTGACTCCAAGGGTAGGTGTTTCGATAAGGTTGGTAGTATTATCACTTAAAGCATTTTGGAGTAGACCATTGCCTTGAATTTGTTCACGAATATCCAAGAAGTCTAGGGGTTGATTAAGTGGCCTACCAGGTTGTTTGATACGGGCTAAGGCACTACGCATTATTATGAGTGACTAAAAAACAATTTCTTGGGTGTCGGCCCCTTGAGGAACTAGTGTCACTGGTTCAATGGGAATCTCAGGGTTATCATTTGAGGTAGTTTTTGTTTCAAGTGTAACATTGTTGTCTTAGCGACTACACATTACAACAGGGGAGTGAGTGTGTGGGGGAGGAGTCTTGCGACCTCCACGTGCCATCAATTGAATTCAGGCCCTCCTTCTAGTGCTATTTTTTGACGGGCGTAATTGACAAACCCTCAACTAGAATGATAGATCTGGTCTGGAGTTGTCTAATTAACCCAAGTCATTTGGTGTGATATATCCTAACGGGTTTAATGGCTCCATTAGCCAACTAAGGTCCTAAAATAATCAAAGAAAATAAACTACCCTAAAGCTATAACTACGATACTATGTACATGACTCTAATTATTTACGAATGTTGAACAGAGGCATAAATATGAACATGTGATTATGAACAAGATATTTACAATATGCAAGTTTTGGTGGATGTCTTGTGAAATCAATGTTTTTGTAATTGTTTACGAAGAAGATAAAGAAAGCACATATTTTTATATTTTCTGTTTAATAATTTAAAATCTAAAAACTCAAAAGATACTAATAAAACATAATCTGAAACAAGAACAAAATAATAGTCAAAGCCAATTTAAACTGTCTTATTTCACTAATAAACTAATAACGGAAATTGAATGCGAATAACACTAACCTGAGATTAATCTCATACTATGTCTATATCCCTGTGCAATCCAAACTTCCGACTATCTTTCCTATGAGAGAAATCTGTAACAAGCTTGTGCTAACATCTCCAAAATAAACTCAAGGTATTTTTTGGGAGAAAGGATATAAAAACAGGGTGATAAACATATAAATCTAGTGACCTTGTAATGATGAATGTCTATAGTAAAATAAATTTTAATGTGAAACATTCATATGATATGTCAACTTAACATCAAGCATAAATTGATGATATTAAAGTGAAGTAATGACCATAGATGTAATATATGAAACAAAAAGTTATAGACAAAATTCAAAGCACTGAATAAAATGAAACATTACATGCTAATGAGGCTAAAGTTGTGTAACATGTATATATTCCATAATATAAGATGCAAAATATAGATGGAGCAGTGTCACACTGGTCTAAAGATGAAATGTGAACAACTTGTCCATAAAGTCTTAAGGAATTACATGTCCATAATGCATTCCAAAAAGGATACCCTCACTAACAAAAGTGAATAGTATTTAAAGTAATCCAGGATCTAAATACTCATATCTCACAGGATAGAGTTGAATCTCCCAAATCAAGTAATATTACAAAATTAGTGGATTGGAAACCACTTATAACATAGTTGGTTGATTCAAAAATTAAATCAAAGTTTTTATAAAACGTAAAGAAGGAGAAACTACTAAACATTTAGGCGTATAATTGAACATATTTCCTCCAAGTAATCAACAACAGAATCTCCCATTTCTTGAGAATAGCAAACCAATTTGATAAATTAGAAAAAACAATTTCTTAATAACTATTTTTTATTAAAAGAGACTTGGCTACAGAATCGAAGATTCTGTAGCCAGTCTTTATTTTAGTAAATGAAATCAGAATTCCAATTTACTTATTTCAACTTAGATAACAAAATCAAATGAAATCACAATGAAACATTTTACCATTAAAAATATGCCAAAGAGGGATTAGACAGTTCAGAGTTTATAATCTCCTTGACACTGGTCATATTCTTAATGACTATGTTTCCAACTCTCTTGATACGTTTAGTCTCCCTCTTGGCAGGTGCCTTGAGATCAAGGTTTTCTTGCTTCAAAAAATGATTATGAGCAGTTAAAGATTTGATTCGGGCCTGTAAGAGAGGAACATCAGTATAGTAACATTCAACCCAATCGAGACATCCATCACAGTGTACAGGGGATATGGCAGATCGATGAGGGACACAATCGACCAAGGGGGCTTCAATCTTATCTATTGTATGCTTCAGATCTTGCTTAATACCCGAGAATCCTTCTTTATCCTTAAGGCATGGTGGTAGATTTGTTATGAAATCATATGGTTCGGTATGAATGATAACCTCCCTCGTGGAACCCTGAATTTCTGGATCTTCCCGAACTAGAAAATCCTCTATCTCAGGATTCGAACCCTCATTGATCTCGATCAGATCGATTGAGCTCAGATGAGTATCGTTTCGGTTCCTTAGTTTCATAGAGATTAGGCGACTGACCTTCTTGTTCTTGAAACCCAAATCTATGCACTGTCATTTTGTTCCTTTACAAAGTTTCTTGACATCAGACTTAACATTAACGTTCAGGCTAGCATCACCCAAGAGCACAAGAGGATCATTTCCCTTCAATTCATTGGTCACTTGCTCTAGAAATCTTGTAGGTGAAAACCTACACGCTGATCCTTTATCTAGAGGGGTTTTATTAGTAAAATCTGGTCCTTTAATTGAATTACCAAAATTGTCTTCAACCACCAGGTTATATGAGTTGGGGTTTGAAATTAAATGAGGGTTTGTTGTAGGATCAGCCTGGGAAAAGCCAATCCTCATCAAAATGATCTCCCAACTATCACATATGGTCGACATATGATACATCAACAAGATTTTAACCAATCCATGGTGGAACATGCTCAAATTGGTACCCTGTCGTTTGTAATGCTTGGACATATTATAGAGACTCGTCAATAAGTAAAAGGGAATATCTAAGTTGAAACCTATAAAATTCATGAGCAAACAGATATGGTAGAGAAAGACCAGTTCGTATTGACCTTCGCAAGTAACAAATTGTTTTAGAATTAACAATAAACTATACCATTTAGGTTTTAACAGAGCAATATGAATACCTTTTACACAACAGTTGATTTTTAGAGGTCATAAACCAATTCCACCGGACTTCTTCTATCCTAGTGTTTTTAAACCATCTTTTCCCCTTTGATGGGAGCCCTGTTGCTTTGCTGACGAAATGTTCTGTCAATTCTAATTGTATGTCTCCAATCTTAGCTCTGAACCCGTCAAAGGTTCGTGCGAAGGCTTTTGCTACCTAAATATTATAATACTTGATTTTTTTGAGGAATACATCCTAGCCATGCCCCTTTTGTTCATCGATAGCATCATCATGGGATAATAAGGCTTGGCATCCATTCGTCTCTATGAAAATGATGGGTGCCATGACCATTGTAACCAGAATGCAACAAAGATCACTCTGAATAGTTTTAGATTCCAATCGTGCGAGCAACAGAAACGAGTTTGAATGGAGTGTGGAAACATGAAAATAGCAGAGCTTGTGGGTTATCATAAATCAGATAGTGAGAACGAAAACTAGAGGGTTCATTGTATTCCTTACCATCTCTTGCGATGAGTGCCAAAACTACAGAGTACAAAACCCTATGCAGATAATGAATAGCTTCATTAATGTTTTGAGCCACCAAGGTAAGGCGAAAATGCAAGTACAATAGGTCTTTACTCATTGGTATGAATGTTGATACGACCATTGAAATCATGAGAAGAATATAAAAAATTAACCAAGGCTCTTCATGTATCAAAATAATTCAAGAATGAACTATCTAACCATTGAATTCACAAGGACCAAATTAAAACAAAAAAAAAAGGATTAAAAAACTATTTCATAATATTTGAAATTCAATTACATATGGATGGCTTTTTAAAAGATATTTCTAAGACACAAAATTATTAAACCAAGACAAGTTTTATGTTTAATTCATGCAGTCATGAATTAAACATAAAACAGACTAAAATGCAAGCAATAAAGAATTCATAAGGTAAGCTTTAATCCAACAATCATTTCGAAACTCAAAAATGTTTACAAGTTCGAGGTGATGGAAGCTACGGAAAAGTGTAATCTCTTTTGATCATGTTGAATATCAAAATCATGTGTGGCTACCAACACTAATACAGGAGTGGATACTAAGGTTGAAGGATAACCATGTGACGAACTAGATTCGACAACTAGATTGGACTCCAGTACAGATTGAGCAGTTACAGCAGGTGAACAACAAATTCACCCGTGCAATAGACTTTTGGTTGACAGTGTTGTTGTGGGGTTCATAACAGAGTTTGTAGTTGACACAGCAAAGTCATGCAACACAACAGAGCAATAATTTCTACGTGGACCTCGAGGAAGGTACATTCGATCACTGTATACTTCTATTAAGATACTATTATATAACAACAGTGTAATGACAATGGAATCAGATAGCTAAACTTACCTGCGTGCATGGGGGGAAGGGGGAAATCACTGACAGAGAGGGGATAAATGGAAGGAAGTAGAGATAAAGGTGAGAAGGAGGAGGAACCCTTGGACCCAATCATGATGGATGACGACCAGATCAAGTGGATCTTGGCGTCATCAGGAAAGACGTGTAGCGGAGTACCCTACCGATATAAGGAGAATACCAAGAAGAGAGTCATAGCTGTGAGGGAAGGCTTGGTGAGTGATGAGGAAGAGGTAGAGGATCTCCAGGTTGTGGAGCAGATTGAGGAAATCTTGCACGCAACATATGAGAGGAAAACGAGAGGTCCGCGAACGAGAGAAGAAGGCAGCCATCCTATCCATATTAATGTCAGTGTGGAACCCATAAACCCATGTGCGACTAATACACCAAAGAGAACACCACCATTTAGACAACCGAATTTCAGAGGAAGTCTGACAGTAGGAAGTAAATCTACATAAGGAGCAACAACTGGAGGAGCCAGTTCAGGCAGCACTAGTCAAGTATCTACACTACGCAGAGGAGGTAGTAGTTTAGTATTAGAATGGCTGGACACGATCCCACTATCCGATTACCAGAATTTTAGGGATAAGTAGCAGAAGACCCTGAGAAGCATTTGTTCATTTGTGCAAAGATCTGGGAAGCAAAACATATCACTAATGAAGATACCAAAATCCCGCAACTAGCAATTATACTAAGAGACCGTGCATTAGACTGGTACATGAGTCTAGACACAAATAGTGCCCTGGGAATGACAAGGACACTAGCTGACATTAAGAAGTTATTGATTAATGAGTTCCAGAAGCCGAGCTCAGAGGATCAGTACATGAACGAGATGATCGAAATCAAACAAAAACCAAGAGAATCTGTATGGGATATTGATCAGAGATTTAAGCGATTGAAGGGAAAGCTCAAATACCTTATGACCGATATGCTACATCAGCACCTGTTTGTCAACTCACTACTACCACATTTAAAATATCCTTTATGATAATAGAAGTTTCAGACACAGGCAGAGGCTCTGTAAGCAACCCTGCAACTAGAAGAGAATCAATACTAGCAGACGGACCCAGCTATCAAGGAACTGAAGGAGGATTTAAAGAATATAATGTTTTAGTTGAACCAGAATAAGAACAAATACAAACGAGAAGTTGTTTGGTGCACCACATGCAGGATGGAAGGACACCATAAGAACGAGTGCCCAACATTCGTGCAATATATGGAAGAAATTATGCCAAACCCATTACCAACAGGAGGGCTATGGTGCGAAATATGCAAGAAATCGGGTCACGACCCTTACCACTGCACGATGATGTAGAAATACCAGACAGTCCCAAAAAGTTCATACTGCACCTTTTGCAAATCAGTGGGCCACGACGATAAATATTGTATAACTATGGAGCTGATGCGAGAAAGAACATCATATGCATACAGGGTACAGGCCGAAATGATGACTGGGAAAGTAGTGCCACAGTTCAATCAAGCCCTGGCTCCATACAATACTGCGTAGTAGCAGTATAACATTGTGCAAAAACCATACAATAACGTGCAATTGCAGTACAACCCGTCACAACCCTAGTAAAATACCGCGTAGTACAATCAGGCACCACAGTATAACGTGCCAAGATGTGATCGAGCAGGCTACCGAGGAGGAGGAAAGGCCGGAGGAGGTTTCAGATGAGTTCGAGGGCCAGTCACATGTCACAATTGTCAGCAACTAAGACATTATGCACGAGAATGTCCACTTCCACCAACAACTTCTATGTATTGTCGCGCATCAGACCACGATACAGAGGAATGTCCGACACTACTAGTAAAGATTCAAGAAAAGAGGAACCATAACAATCAGAATGTCCAGTGGATTTCAGTCGAAGAAAGGGATGATGGATGAAAAATCAATATAGCCACTCATGGAGGAACGAAAATAGGAAATGACGTAGTTCGATAGGAACCAACGCAGAACCAATGGGTAAAGAAGAACACTGAACTAAGGAAGCAATTCAACACGCAAAAGGAAAAGGAGATATTTAAAGAAGCTAGACAAGAATTTCAGAAGGAGGACACAATGTCAACTTCAACTACACAACAAAGCAAGGAAGCCCCAGAATATGAGATTTCACTATCACTGGATCATACCAACAGAATGCAGCCCATGGGACAAGTACAATCAAAGGCTTTTTACAATCATGAGTGAAAGTATTAAGTGATCCTTCATCGATGAAAATACTGCAAAACATACTAGAGAAATGTAGTAGTGAGACGGACGAAAATCCAGAACCAAAAATCGTTAACCACCTACACACAAGAAGAAGAACAATTAGGGAATTTAGAATGAATGTTAACATTGGGGATTTCAACATGGGACACATTATAATAGATCTAGGATCCGAAGTGAATGTATTACCAAACAAGACATGGCAATGCATGGGAGAGCCAAAACTGGGATACTCAAATGTCCAATTGAAACTAGCAAACCAGCATAGAGTCCTACCAATAGGTAGACTGAAAGGAGTGACAGTAGATCTTGATGGAGTGCGCACGAAAGCAGACTTTGAATTCATTGAAATAGTAGACAACATAACACCTTACCCGACATTGCTTGGTATGGATTGGGCATTTGACAACTAGGCCATAATCAATTGGAAAACCAGGAAAATGACATTTGAATCCAGAGAATACAGGTTCATAGCGCCATTAGACCCATCAGAAGGGGAGAGGTTCGTAGAACCCACTTGCTTGGACTTAGAGGAAATCAGCCAGTTGTACAGGACAACTGCGCGCGATGAGAATTACGTAAACCCAACTGCATATAGGGTACTCAATTGGTGGAGCATTACTTCATGTACAATAGACTTAGACACCGGGTGGGAAAAATGGTAGCAGAGGCTACACGAAATGTCCACGAGAAGGTGTGCAAGGTGGGTAGGCACAGAAATCAGAGAACCACTTAGTTTCCATGGACTAAATGATCTGGAAACATTCCTAACACAATACGAAGATGAAGTCTTAGAGAATCAGAGAGTGCTAGCACTGGACTTAGCATTAAAGGCCACACCTGCAAGATGGTAGGGCGCACACAAGGAGACAATCATAGACTGGTATCAATGTAAGCGATTATTGCGCATAAGGTTCGACGCAGAACAAAAAAACAACAAACAACAGAAATATGAAGGACATGAGACACCAGAGGAACACTTGAAGGCATGTAAAATGCTATGGATGATGACACCATCGGAGGAATGGCCTCATCACTTCATACATACTCTCGAAGGCATACCAACGAATTGGTACACGGACCAGGAATTGTGCAAAGGGACTATGACATGGAGGACATTACAACATAACTTCATAGTCACTTTCTCATTCGAACATGAGAACCCCAACATAGACGCAGCCCTCAAATGGATCAGAGGAGTGATATAAATCAAAGAACTGGAAATAGAATTTATCAAAGAAGAGCAACAACAGAATAAGAAGACGGTCAAGGAACTGTTGTCATGTTACCATGTACAGGAAGAAGCACCAGATGAAGATGATCCGTGTGATATTCAGATTGAAGAAGTAGAAGGAGAAAGAGATGTGGAAGGACCACCCATAGAATCAAAAGTCATTTCTATGCCAATCAAGGTAAATAAATTTAACATCGGGACAGTGGAGCAGCCCAAAATGGCTAGCATTGGGGATTACTGGGATGAACAAATAGTAGAAATTATTGCAGAGTTGCTACGTGAATACAATGATCTCTTTCCCAACACATTTACAGAGATGAAGGGCATAGCTGGAGAACTAGGAGAAATGAAGATACCACTCAGACCTGACACGAGACCTATCAGACAATGACCCTATAGACTGAACCCCATATATAAACAAAAAGTTAAAGAGGAGATCGACAGGATGCTCGAAGATGGCATCATCGAACCAGTTGAGGAGTCAGAATGGATAAGTCTGATGGTAGTGCGGGAGAAGAAACAGGGAAGAGGAATCATGATATGTGTCGACTTGAGGAATTTGAACGATGCATGCCTACATGACCCGTTCCCTACACCATTCATGGAAGAAGTGATAGAGAATGTGGGAGGACATGAAGCGTACTCATTCACTGATGGATTCTCAGGCTACCATCAGATTAAGATAGCACATAAAGATAGACATAAGACCATGTTCACGATAGAATGGGGATCTTATCAGTACACCTCATGTCATTTGGACTGAAGAACACACCAAGAATATTTTCCAGAGTGGTCATCGCAGCATTTAAAGAATTCATCCATCAGTTTCTTGAAGTATACCTGGATGATTGGACCATATATATCCTGTTGAAAAACCATGTGGAAGTTTTACGGCTAATGTTAGAAAGATGCAAATAGTGCCAGATATCACTGAACATTAAGAAATGCATATTTGGAACACCGTTTGGGATACTATTGGGCCATATGGTATGCAAACAAGGTTTATTGGTTGATCCGCCAAAGATCACAGTCATTTTGAACTTACTAGCACCAAGAACATCTCATCAACTAAGAGTGACGTTAGGACTCAGAGAATACTATAGGAAATTCATCAAAGGCTATGCACAAATTACAACACCCATGGAAAAGTTGTTACGAAAGGATACAAAGTTTCAGTGGAACAACGAGTGTCAACACGGTCTGGATATTTTGAAGGAAAAGATGGTTACCGCGCCAATATTAGTATTTCCAGATTGGGAAAAGACATTCCATGTGCATGTAGATGCATAATCGATAGCACTTGGAGCTATCTTAACACAGCTAGGAGCGAGAGACTTGGATCACCCGATAGTGTTTGCAAGCAGAAAGTTATCAGACTCAGAACATAATTATAACATGACAGAAAGAGAAGGCCTATCCATGGTCTATGCACTGCAGAAGTTCAGGCATTACTTATTAAGAAAACACTTTAAGATGTTCACAAACCACTCAGCCCTAAAATACCTAGTCAACAAGCCAGTTTTGCAAGGGAGAATCTCTCAATGGTTACTATTATTTCAAGAATTCCACTTTGAAGTAATAGATAAACTAGGAAAATTGAATGTAGGACATGACCACCTGTCAAGGGTCACAAATGGAGAAGAACCTGGAACGTAGAAGACAACTTTCTGGATGCACAGTTATTCTCAGTACAGATTGTTGATGAATACTTTGCAAATATCATTCAGTACTTGACTACAGGTACAACACACAAGAATATACCACTGCGCAGAAGAAGAACCTGGAAGTCTGTGTGGCCGACTATCAACTGATTGCAGGACACTTATATAAAATGGGTGCAGATAACATTTTGCGAAGATACATATTAGAGAACAAAAGAGCAGGAGTTTTAGCTGAAGCCCACAAAGGAATCATAGGAGGGCATTACGCAGGGAAATATACTGCGCATAAGGTATTACACGCAGGACTATGGTGGCCAACGATTCACATAGACTCGAAGGACTACTGTCAAAGATGTGATGTCTGTCAAAGGGTAGGCAAACCCAATAGAAGAGATGAGATGCCACTACGACCACAAGTAACATTACAGGCATTCAAAAAATGGGCAATAGACTTTGTGTGCCCAATTAACCCACCAGCCAAAAGGACAAGGGCAAGATACATTATTACAATGACAAAATATCTAATAATATGGGTGGAAGCCGCACTAGTAAAAGATTGCAGCGTAGAGACAACAACAGACTTTTTGTTTGAAGAAGTAATCACAAGATTTGGATGCCCAAGAGTCTTGATGAGTGACCAAGGCACGCACTTCATAAACAACTCCATCCGCACAATGACTGAAGAGTTTGAATTCCATCACCAGAAGAGCACACCGTATCACCCATAAGCGAATGGCACAGTGGAAGCCTTCAATAAAATCCTAGAGAATGCATTGACAAATATTTGTAACGTCAACAGAGACGACTGGGACCTCAAAATACCAACAATATTATGGGAATATAGAACTACATGAAAAAATTTGATAGGGCACACACCATTCAAACTAGTTTATGGCCAAGAAGCAGTAGTGCCATTAGAATTTTTAGTACCCAGCTTGCGCGCAACAACTATCACACAAATGACCGAACGAGGCGTAGTACAGGAGAGACTAAATCAACTATTGACCATGGAGGAAGACCGAATCTTGGAAGGATTCCATCAACAAGTCAAGAAAGCAAGAGACAAAGCTTGGCATGATCAACACATCAAGAGGAAAACGTTCAAGGAAGGACATCTAGTACTGATGTATGACATCAAATCACTTCAGCACTTGGGAAATCTTAGAATGCATTGGTTAGGACCATACGAAGTAAAATTTGTCACAGACGGAGGAGCTGTACAACTAAGAGATTTAGAAGGTGCATAACTCAGAGGAATAATCAATGGTATCCAACTAAAGATGTATAAGGACAGTCGACCACCCACCGCGTAGTAAAAATAAATAAATAAAACAAGCAAGGGCAATGGTTATATGCAAAGGAAAAAACAAGCGGGAAAAGGAAAATTGGCAAAAAGCAGTATGATAGGACAACACTAGGCAGAATTAAAAAATGACAAGGACCGATGGGACATCACATTAATCATGCCAATTGGAGACGGCAAAGCAAGCGTAATGGAAAGTACGAAACCGTCGTAGATACATTGAACCCAAAGTTATGGTGCATTAAACACATAATGGAGGAAGCGTCCTGGACAAGATTCATGACAAGCCCATACAACACGCGAGCACGGGAGCAACTAGTCTATTCACGAAAGGAGAACAAAGAGAGAGTACTAGCATCCACCATGCACAGAGAGAGACTACAGAGCTCATAGAAATTCTTTAAACTCAACAAACATTTGACAATCACCACTATGGCACCACCGAAGCCAGCAGAAGCAAGAAAGACTGCCAGACCGACTAGGGTTCAAACTAGGTCATGATGACCATTGGAATAAAATGAACAATAACAGTCGAAGATCGTCAATATTGATGAAATCCCATCCCCAGAGATGGTACCGGTGAATTCTACACCGATTGTGGAAGAAATTCAGCAGCCAGAAGCAAAGGCCATGAAAGTGGATACGCCATTAGTGGCACAGGAGCCTTAGCATGAGGAAGCGGAAAACCAAAAGGAAGTACAATAAAAAATCACCGAAGCAGCCCTGGAAGTTAATGAAATGACACAAAATCCAGAAGCAACAGTCGAGCCAGACAGGTCTCAAACGACCATCTCAAGAAAACCAGCAGGGGAGACCGTTGAAGATGCCTCGACTTGGCCAGAATGGCTGATAGGGGAGAAACCAGAAGCTGTTGGACCTTCAAACCAGCCACCACAGCAAGGAGACAATGTACAGATACCGAGCTCACCCCGCAAGAAACCCGTAGCAGAAATTGTTCTACCACGCATACCAGATGGAGTACAGGTAGGACTGGACCTACTGGGATACGTCAGGAAGCTCAAATATTCATACCATGACGTATCAGACGAAACCAAGTTCTCGGAACTTGTGCGTAGGGTATTTATAGAGACCATAGGCACAACTCGATTGGGAGAAGTGATTAACCAGCCATACCAGTGGGCAATTGGACTGGACAAAACATGAATCTTAGGTCTACTGACCCTACCACATTTTAGCAGAGGCTAGTATGCAACAGCCTGCGTCAAGCAACTGTTAGCAGTCACACATGGAGTGGAGATATGGTTGGACAAACCCAACCCCATAACTATTGAGCTTATCGCACAACTCACAGGGTTACCAACCCGAGGTATGGATCCCGCGTTGATTCTGGATGAAAAATCCAAGGAGAAAGCGCAAGCAGACGAAATGAAGAAGAAGTATGGCACCACCAGGGGAACGAGAGGCATCATGATCAAATGAGTCAACAACGTAGCCACACAATTGGGAACAAATATCTTAGCCTACAATTTGCTAAGAAAATGCCGCAAAGAGGAAGTACTAGATGGAGTCATTGTAGTTGCAGCTCAGTGCACAAAAGGCACCTCAATGAGCTGGGCACCATATCTATTGAATTTATTCCAAGAGGACTACAAGGATGTGCAGGACCTAGGCACAGAGATACATTACTCATGGTTTATTACCCTAATAGCCTTCATGGGATAGCAAAAACCAAGTCATGTAATTTTTTGTACCAGACCACAGCCAGCGGGGCGAGGTACCTGTTGTTGAGATATGGGATGCATGCCAAGCATAAGAGGGAGAATGGGATCATATTTGAAGCATACCTATGCGACATAAAGGAAACTATCAGCCGATCATGGAGAATAACACCAGAGGTTGTCGCGTGGTATGCAGACATCGCCAATTTCCGGGCCACACGACAAACAATGTGGATACAACCAAGGCAGGACCCAGATAAAAAATGGCTATAGATGCGTTGCTACATCACAAAGGGTGACATCGACATGGTCATCAACTAATGTCCCAATGAATGGAGGATCCCATCCATTGCCCGGGAAGTACCAGAAAGAACAACAAAAGGAGAGGCAGAGCAGGCGGAAATGCAGCTTCCAGAGATCCAAGTGTCGAAGAAACCAAGAACAAGCCAAGTCAAGCCAACTCAGGCAGATGAAGGGTCAAAGAAGACAGGAACCCAGAAGGGGTGGAAAGAAACTACACAGCCCACCAACGAACAATAGATACAAGCTGAGGGAGCGCAGGAGACCGCCCCAAATCCCAACACGCAGGAATCAGGGGGAACGAAGAGACTGGTAGCACAGATAGGAGGTGTGCACAAGAAATAAAAGGTGCAATGAACATCACCAGACTATACGATCACAAAGGATGATGGGTAAATGATCACCAAAATGGTCCAGGATTGTCTAGCAGAAGACTTCGATCATGCAACACATCACAGGGATAAACTGTAGAAAGAGTTGGCAGAAATGGGAGAGTTCCTCAAGAAATTCGAGGAAGCACAGATAGAAAGACACAACAGGGGAATAGATCCATCAACACCGCAGACAGAAGGAAGAGTGCAAGAGGAATATTGATAGATAGACAAGGGGATACTGCAGCCACACACAACATTCCATATCAACCCCAACATGTTGTGCATGAATGAAATTGTAGGGCAGACACCATTGAAATACTTGAACTAGATCCAACTTGTGTTGACAAGGATACCATCAGGGGAATTACACAGGTTGTAGGTGAGTGTCAACCATGAGGTACAGTCTCACGCACGTAGACACTTAATCAAATTGAAGCAGGCAACAAAGGAACAAGACGAATTGAAAGTAGGCTATGAGAAGGCCAAATCTAAAACCGAGGAGGAAAGGGAGCACCTAAAAGGATTGGAGCAGAAAGTGGCAGAAACTTATGAGAAGATTCCACAAGTCATGCAGAACGAGGACGTTGCAACCACGGAAAAGATTGATCAGATTGAGAAAGCAATTGAGAAATATAAGAAGGAGATCAAGAATCTCCGACAATAGCTTACACCAACCACTCCACTAGCAGTCAAGAAGAAAAGGAAACAAGAAGCAACATTGCAGCTACAGGAGATAGAGAAGCAGGTTAGCACAACAACTTACTTGTTCGATAAAGCAACACAACTTTGGACAAAGTTGGAGGAGGATCCACAGGTCCAACGGTGGGACCAAGAAGAGGAAAGGATTAATGCAATGATCCAAGAGCTCAAGTAGAAGAAGAAGACCATACCAATCCCAGAACGAGTCAAAGGGACATAGGAGATGAAGAATATGTAGGCATAACGCATCACTATGCAAATGCAGAAGCAGGAGCACCAGGATCAAATAGAGCCATTGCAGGAATGGGTAGCAGAAGTACTCGCACAGGTAGAGGGAGCCAAAACACAGATAGCAAAGACCCAGGCAGAATGTACAGGATTGATCACCGACGAAGTAGTAGCCTAGGTAGTGGAAACCATCAAGGAAAAGAGCACGAAGGCACTGACAAAAGTAGCAGAGCTCAACGAAAAGTTCCAGACGATCACCAAGGAGATCAAGGAAGCTCAGAAGGATTAGGTGGCTCGGGAAGCTCAGTGTTGAGGTCTTGTTGGCAGCAAGCTGAAGTGGAAATAAGGATGATCATGGGGAAAGAAAGCGTGCATAAACAGAAGTAACAGCTGGAGGGAAACACGACACGCACGCATGCAAGAAAGCGTGCACAAGGAAAGAGACAACTGGAAGGAAGAACAACACACGTGCATGGGAGGAAGACCTAACATTGGTAGGGTTAGGGTTTTTGCAATACATTGTAAATGGTTGAAGAGCTTGATAGATATAAATATAGATATGTAGGTATAATAGTGAGTTCCAGTTTTTGTTGCGTAAGGTTGTTGGTTCTTGATTAGTTTGTCTTTGTATTGCTCATACTGGATATGTACGAGTGGATGCAATATGTAATATTGATTGTGAACTATTTTGTAAGTTGTTGAGCTAGAACAAAGGAGAGAAGGAATATCTGAGGATTAGATTGTAGGATGTGGAGCCTAGTGCGATCTAGTTCGCCTCACATAGATCTTACCTATCTGAGGAGAATTGTAAGTGCACGGCGTTGGAGATGCATAACTACCATAATAAAAGAGCCAAGATCCAAATCTTTGTGGACATAGCCCAGGAGGGGGTGAACCACGGTAATATTTGTGTAATGTGAAAAATGCATACATGTCTTTATCCCTTGTTCAGTAGTTATTTGTTGTGTTTAATGAATGAATGAGTTATTATACTACATGTTTAAATACTGTTGTGATATTGAGGGAATATCCTGTTAGAATATAGAATACGGTGTGCTCGTTTTACCATTGACGATACCCTCGTCACCCAACCACAGACCGAAGCCTCCCTCCGAGCACCTTAACCTTGACTTGAGCATTCCTTCGGAAGCAAACCCTAGGCTAGATAGCCAAACAAAGAGTAGCGCATCAATCCCCAAGGATAGTGCATCACAAAACACCGATCAAATGTTCCAAACCCTAGCCAAGAGATATTCAAGCCAATACTGAAACTAGCTCCTGCTGCAACTGCACCTGCAACTCTCCTCCAAACCTGCGCACCAACTGCAACTGTAGTGTGCACCAACTAGGAAAATTGCATCCCTGAGATGCTATCAAATGAGAACTGGCACCCTGTATTTATAGTAATCCTGCCAGTTTGCTGGGGCCGACTTCTCCTTCTGGGTATGTGTCTATTCAGTATATTATTATTAATTTTGGCCGACTTCTTCTCTTGGAGGCTAATAGCCTAATATAAATTATATTCTTGAGTTGACAAGGATTCTAGGGTTATTAGCCAATTCATTATGGTTTCTCTTGCTTCCCGGAGTCTTCTATTCTC
>ML780011.1:154340-183473 GCA_009831015.1 Picea engelmannii
GCCGTCACATCTCTTCTCAGAGATAAGCTGCCACCATTCTAGCGAGTCTTTCACTCTGTATTTTTACAGTCTCTGTACATTTCTTTCATTAATAGAAATCGTGTATTACTGTATCTCTATGTTTATGGTTGCATCTCTAATATTTCTGTTGTATTACTGGATATACGCGATATCTCTGTGCATTTCTTTATTATATCTCCGCTCTCATTTCGTGTCGAAAATAATCCGGATCAACGTGGTACATCTCCATGTGTCCACATCCATTCCAAGAAAAATCCAACGGTCAGATCTTTCTCAGATCTACGATGCAGATACTTTCGGCATTTTGGGCTTCCAAACGCCGATGTGCTCTAACTCCCGTTAGCCCTCCGGGCTAGACTTGTGGTTCACACAACCTCCCCTTATATGACCATAGTCATACCTCTCTATCGGGGTTTCAAACTTTCCAATGCTGAAGCACATATGTCCTCAGGATTCACGATTCCCCGAACCCCGATTTCCCGATGGATGACTCGCTCGATCTCCGCCACGTGTCCCCACAAACGGACCGCTCGGATTGTTCCCGGGACTTTTACCATGAAAATTCCCGACCTCCTGTCATCGTGACTCCCGATTTCACGAATGCCAATGCCTCAATATTTCGACATGCGAAATGCTGACGGGCTCTTTATTATCACCACCTGTCCCTTCAAGATGGACGGTCTTGACTAATTCAGAATTTTGCGTATCGCGATTTCCATACTCATGTGCAATATCAAAAGGGATTTAAACTCCATGCACACTTTTCATATCTGACGGTCACAAGGGTTCGCCTTCCCTCCCGAACAGATCCTAGAGCTCCTACACCACTGGTGTGGAGTCCTCTCTCCCGGTGGACTCATACCACACTGGCTGCAGTTTCATAACGCCGCTATACCTCCTGAGCTTTAAAACTCATCAAGTAACTCCTTGACATTTTGGAGCAAACCAGGGTACGAAATTGGCCTTCCAGACCCAATTTCCCCTCGCATCCTTGGTCCAAAGACCGCTCCACTGGCCCATCTAGGCTCAGTGTCAAAACCTTGGCTCTGATACCAAACTGTAGCACACCTTTTCTGCTACTTTGTTTAATCGCTCTGATACCAAACTGTAGCACACCTTTTCTGCTACTAAGGTTTAATCGCTCTTAAAAGAAGACTCTAACACCACTTTGTACATAACTCATATAGATGTTATTTAACCCACATGCATTTAAACAATAAACGCATTCAACACAGAGTATTCCTATGAATTACTGCCATAGTCAACAAGCAATTAGCTTTTCATATTAATTCATATACACAGCGGAAAACATGATACATAAGCAGCACAGTCATGCAAAACATGATTAAAGCATAATCAGATACTTATCTTTATCAATGGTAGATTCCACCAACCAAGTGTAGGCCTTCCACGAACCTCCCAGCCTTAGACCACACTGCTCATCAACTCAGCAGTGGGTCACCCCCGAGCTGGGACTAAGCTCCACCCCAAGGCAAGGAAATCTAGGCTAGGCTGAGGTTATAGGGAAAACAACATGAAATGACTGGAAGGAATCTTCCAAGGATGCCATCTTACTCCCACTACTCCCAAACTCTCATTCCCCACATGCCTGTTCCACCCGAGAGTATACACCTTCACAAGCACAGTCCATCGGTGCTACACCTCCCTCTCTGGGTCTCAGAAATAGGTTGGATCAGGAAGTCTCAGAGCCTGAAGCTGGTGCTGGACACTCTCTGGAAGAAACCACTTCCCAACAAACTCTCTCTTCTAGAAAGAGTTGCTCACAGGCCTGACAACCTGCCTCTTCCAACAACAATCACCTCCCTCACCTGGAGAGAGATTTCACATAGGTTCGACATAGACTTACACTGGCCAATAAGACCCGCACATTCTAGCGCCGCGTGGCCACAACAGTCAATTGGGAACACAGACACAGGCTTCCCAAACTGGTTCAGCAAACACAGGATAGTCTTCATGGTTTTGGTTTCAGGATTGCACGAGGTGTACTAGCTATCTCCAAAATCAACATAGGCTTTTCGGCTTTCAGGGTTGCACCCCAGGTATTCTTGCAGAGGTTAGACCGTTCATGTTCAGACAGTCGGGTGGAATGGAGGAGCGAGCGCCTTCACGACTTACCTCGTCTGTTTTATTTGCATGCATTAGGGTGGACACTTGTCACCCTTGAAACTGCATGCGTTCCTCAGCATGCATTACCTTCCTCATGGTTAGGAACTTAGGATAAAACATAAATGGCACATGTTCTTTTGGAATAATAATAAAATATTATTCCCAGGCTTAAGCCCCCTAGGCTCAACACTTAGCCCCTTTCCCACCTTCCAGCCCCTAATTCCTTGCCCACTTTGTGGATGTTTAGTCCCCCTTCACTTATTCATCATGGTTGGTCTGCACCTGGTGGTGTTTATATTTTATTAAATGTTCTGCATACATACAAGTACAACAGCAGGCTCTTGGCCTTCAACACTTAGGCTCCCTGGCCTAATAACACATAAGTCTCCAGCTTATAAGAACTTGGCTCACCAGCCTATAAAACACAATCACAATTCCTTTGAGAACTTGGTTTACAACGGGGCTCGGCCTTGGGGACACTACAAAGCCAAAGTCAACGAAGAAATAGAAGAAAAAGGTGTTGAGGGGGGGTTGGGGGGATTAATTAATTAATCACTTGACTTAGGAGGAAAAGTGCCTACATTAAGTGATATCAAAGGATAATTAGGTCAGGGTAGATATAGAAGGAGGAATTTGACCTAATTCCTCATTATGTTATGATTTGGATTTGAGAGCAGGTTCCAGAGGAGGAAGTCGACCTCTTTGATGTTTTGTGGATTTATGGAGGAAACCACCACCCAGATTGGTTTCGGTGTTGGAAGAAACATCCTAGCCTATCATAGATATAATCCAGTATTTCACCATGCCAGTTCAGGAGTATTCAGATCCATTGCAGAGATTGCATAGTGCAGCCAATGAGGGCGCAAGGGTTAGGGAGGGTTTTGTGTAGCTGCACGAGACTAGGGCTTATATCGTCAATTCCTTCCAACCCAGTTGAGAGGAGGCCAGAGAGATTATTTGTATCCACCATTCATCATATTATGACTGTGGAATCTACCAGGGCGCACCAGACAACCAGAAAGTGTGCAACTCTTAAGAAAGGACCTTTGGGTTTCCAGATAGTTTTTTGAATCATATCCAGGGAAACTCTTCCAACCCAATACATAGGAGGTTAGGGAGCACATTTTGAGACAGTTACCATAGGATTCCTTTAGTGGAATCATCAGGGTGCATTTCCATAGCCCAGGAGATGCGCAACCCCCTAGGGGATATCATTTGGGTTCATCCAGAGCTTCAATGAGCCAATATTCAGTCCAACATATATCAGGAGGAGCCTATAGGCTAGGGTGCACAATTTCGGACAATTTATAGGCCAATCAATTGAGTATAGCCACCAGGGTGAGTATATTCGTATTTGCAGCAGTTGTTGTGAGTTTCTGGAGTTGCATGTTGTCGATCTATCCGTGCATGCGCAGATCTATCCACATATTCTAATAACAGGTATTTTATATTAGTTGCATTTTATTCCAGTGATGATCCATGAGATCTAGCTGATGATTAGTCTTTGCTTTCAACATATCAGTTGTATTTCCTGCTTTTTCCATATAATACATGTTATTGAGATTGTGTTGGTTCCTTATTTCGTATGCATCATATATATTTATCAAACCTTATTTGTATGACACACACATGAGAAAATCAACAAGTATGTTAAACAATTAACTAAAATGCATCTAGAAATCCCCAGAGTATCGGATCCAAGAGCCAAAATGCTAGTTCAACAGTGGATATCGAGACCCTCCGGATTTGGGATATTTCAATCCAAAGGAACTAGATGATAAGATAAGGATTGAAGACCAGATAAAGGAGACAAGAGACAAATATCAAAAGGCTCAAGATTCCTTTTATAGAATTGTGGGTTCACAAAGCATGTACAAGAACCCACCAGATACCCTTCCACTTTACACCACTATACAAAAGATAAAATATCAAGTTTTGTTTGATACATGGAAGCCCCTGCTAGGAGACATCTGAAGTATTCAAAAGACGATGAAAAAAATATACAAGAGGTTATGGAATGCTTCCAATGAGATCCTAAAGGAATTCATCATGGAAATCATGCTCAACATTGTTTATGCAACCCTAGGTGAACTGAGAATAGAATAAGTACAGGAAAAGAGGGAATCCATTCAGAAGGATATTGAGTAGCTTACAAAATTTAATAAAGTGATCTTAAATGACTATTTTATGAATCCAATGAAGCTAATCACATTGGCCAAAAATTTCATCAAGAAGACTGAGCAAGACTTGAAGTTAGAAGTCACAACCAAGATATGCGATGGCGAACTGGGCCTAGAGAAAATTCAGTTGAGGAAGATGAAATTTTTTATGGAAGACTATGCACTATGTAAAGAATACATATATAAAATGGAATCACAAAGGCTCTCATGATTATCTCAATTTTTGTAACCAATCCTTCTTATTTTTTCCATTCTCTCTTGTATCAATTCGAATGTAGAATATGAAAACATGAGTCTGAACTGTCCTTTGACAACATGATAGTTACATAATGTAAACAACCCCTCTTGTTTTATAAAAGAGGGATCTATGATTGAGAAAGGGATTTTGGTTTGTGTATGTCAAAACAATATTCTTACTGCATAAATGAATAGAGCAAGAGACATCCATGGAGATTTATGACTCATATATGTGTATATGAGATTTTTCTTTGTGCATATGTCCATTGTATGAATGTATTGAGAATAGTCATATGAATTTCTTCTTTACTCTAATCTTGACATTTATACTTCCAATAATTTCTTTATGACTACATCAACATTGTCATTGATATGATAAGCAATAAATTGTTGTTATGCCTATTTCACTGTTATGTTAATCCATCACTTGCATATGTGAACTTTTCTTTTGCATGTAATAATATTTTTCACTATGCTCATTCTCATTAGTTTTATCCTGATTAGGTTAGGTTATATTAGTATACAATGCATTTAAAATAGTTTTAGGCAACATTAATTAGATTTGATTTCATATTTTAATTCACTTGAGAACATTTGTTTCTCAGATTCATATTAGAATTTTTTTTAGAGTGGAAACCAGGTCCACATACTCGTCAAAAATGCTATACCAAATGAGAGTAGGTCTAATTGGGACCTAACATCGGGAATTATCCCTTACCTTCTTGACAGACCATTTGGAACAATCAACACTACCTTTTGACATTTTTCACATCCTCTTACTTTTTTGAAACGATGCTTAAATAGAGTAGGCCACCAAAGTCCCACACATAGGATTTTATGGGTTTCTCTATTTGTTGAAAAGTGTCCTCTTATTGTGCCACAATGTGCTTTAGTTATCAATTGTTCTACTTTTATTGGTTGAGCACATTTTATCATTATACCATCCATGCCTATTGTGTACAACTTCTCTAACAAAAACTTGAACCTCAATGCTTTTTGAACTAAACTTCTTCTTTGTGTCACAATTAATGTTTGTGGTTCTTTTCCATGTTGCAAAAAACAAATTGCATCTTCCAAATGACCTAGTACCTTGTGTACTAGAAATAGGATAGCATTACGAAAATAACCTTCTCCTTCTTGGTATTTCTCTCCATTTTCTATCCTTGAAAAGTGATTCGATCTAACATGGGTTTTTCCAGGCTTAACAAAAATCTCAATTTTTTTATCCATGAAATAGAATCAACCATCTACTTATTCTTTCTGCTAAAATTGGTTTATTTACAGTGTATTTTAATTCTTCATTATCAATTAAAATTTAAAAGTGTTTTCTAGTAGATACTGCCAAAACTCTTTTGAAGCATATATCATACCTAAGGTTTCCCTTTTGGTGGTGTTATGGTTTCTTTAAATTGTTGATAGTTTTATGCTAGTGTAGTAGACAAAATAATCCATTCCTTTTTCATTGGGTGTTAGAATGCACACGAATGGACATCAATGTGGAATACATTTTATTAATATGATACACATATAAATACATGATCTCAACCTTCGGATTCAACTTCCAAGAGGTATCTAGAACTCCTGATGATGGTTCCTATTCACTTGAATTTTCATATTCCTTCTCAATTGAATAATACCATAACCCTAGAGTAGCAGGTTTCCAACATTCCCCCCTTAATCCTAAGGGGTTTATGTGAGTCCAAGAAAATCGATGAGATATAGAAGAATACAACTACCAATGACTAAATATTCTCTTTGAATCTTGGGCCACTAGGAAGGACGCCCCCCTTTCTTCGCCACTCATCACAAGAGAGTTTATCATGTAGGCAGATATTTCTATTGTATTCTTCTCTTGCTATTTTTGGATGAGCAAGGCATTGCTGAATAAATGTTAGTATGCTAGTTTGTGTCAGTCAATCGAAATGTAAATAGCCCTCGCTAATCTAGTTAAGCTGGGAGTTTCTAAAATAAATTTTAGCATGTTAGTCATGTCAATTAGTTGCTCGAGAAACAACCTTCTCAAGTTTGGTTAAGATGGATTTTCATAAATAAAGAAACAACTTTTTTTGTAACTGCAATTGTTGAAAAGGAAAAATTCACCCTGCATAATATTAAGAAGGCACTCATCTCTTATGAATAAACTGATGGCCATTTACTTCTCACTTCCAATTTTTTTTCTCTATCATTCCCTGCGTATTTTGTATTGTGCAACATTTTTATTCTTACATTCCAGTCTATTATGTTGCTGCATTTTAATTTTTCATATAGAATTGCAAATAAATTATTATCGAATCCTAGATCCAAGCCATCTTCTGCTTGACCATGAAATTCAAAAGAGAGGCCATCCAACAAATTTCTTTTCTCTTAGAGCTAGATGTCCTTCTCATGACTTCTAGTGCGCCCTCCTTCGGACTTCTAGCATGTTAATATTTCATCCTTCTCCACACACCCTCTTCAGGGTACCGAGTTCCTTCTCAGTGCGCTCAGGAGTTTAGTGATTCTTAGTGCAACATCCAGTGACATATCGACATCTGTGATGAATGAAAATTATGTCATGCAAAGAGAGTCATCTATAGAAGATTCTGCATTCACTTCCACAACTCCAATTTAGGACTTAAGGATGGCTCTCTAGGAGCTACTCCATTTGCAACAACGTAGAGATCCAACACCAATGCAGCTAATACATGGTTCCAATTACCAAAGTTTTCAGGCCAAATGAATGATGATAATGTCGACTCTTGGCTTCACAGTCTTTCCACATACTTTTGTACATGTCCTAAAATGACATAAGACATGAAGCTTTAGGTCACTGGTCTGCAAATGGAGGGAATTCCACAAACATGGTGGGACACTCAACTGCAAAACTATTCTTGGGTCATGGATAGAGATGACCCAGACGATACACAGAAACCACACATTACGACATGGATTCTTCCATGCTCTCAGAGAGTGCTTCTACCCATCGAGCTATCACCAAAACCTCCTCACCAGATGGTTGCATCTCCGACAACTTTCCAATTGTCCAGGGATACATCGACATATTCTACAAACTATGCGTTTAACTACTCGTCACCGATCTGGAAGAGGTATTAATTATTAAATTCAATTTTGGTTTATTAATTCATATACATTTTGAAGTAGATTTGTTTGAAAGCTCTTCCTTGGACAAGGAATTTCTTTGGGCCTTGGCCATGGAATCTAAAGTGACACCTCCAACCCTCTCTCCCCAAGCCTAATATGGTCCCTATAATGTCGATACTTCACCTACTATTCCCTCCCCTAGTTCGTATGCCTCAACCACCTCTCCCCATAATGCAACTTGGTGTACCTTCCACAAGACCAACTTACATGCTTATGCCGAGTGTCAAGAACATCAAAACCTTCACCCCAACAAAAATATTTTTGTTTAGGTCGCTCAGTTTGATTCCCCTGACCCTCCTGAGGTTGTTTCTCTTGAAAATCCTATAGAAGTTGACCCATCTCTAATTCCAATGACCACCAATGAACACAAAACCTCTTTTGTGCCCCTTTTTACCCACAATTGTCAAATTATGCATGAATTGGATACTCTCATCCTGGACAACAAAATCCAAAAGAATATCATCTCCAAAGACTTGGTCCAACATATACAACTCCCAACTACTTTGCACCCTAAACCATATCATCTCGGATGGGTACAAAAGGAAGGTCCACGCCTCACTATCTTCCGGTGTTGCGCGATGACTTTCGCTATTGGCCCTTTTCGGGATACTATGGTGTGTGATGTTTCACCTTTAGATTGTCTTGACCTGTTACTGTATATTATAACCTTGTACAATTATTTATTTCAAACAAGTTTTCTATAAAAGAACAGAAAAGATGCAATGGAAAATAACACACATTACACATAGATTTTTCCCCTGGAAACCCAAACCGAGAAAACCATCATTTTCTATATCCATCTCATCATACATTGTTTAAAATACAATATACATATATGATCCCATAGAATCCAAAACCCTAATCCAATAACTCGGATTAGTCAACAACCCTAATTCCTTAACTGGAAATAGAAAACCATGTGCAAAAAAACCGCCCAAAAACAGATGCAAAAAACCACCAATTTTTTTTCCAGGGGCACTTCCCCGCCCTCTACAACCCTCAGGATAGGAGGGATATTATGCTTGTGACCCCTGGGAAAGGTATATCTCTTCCCCCTATTACCACCTACATGCACAACGCAACATAGACACTAGTTCTAGTCATGAAAAGAATATAACACATACCCAACATTCTCCCACTTGTTTTTTTCTTTGCATACAGGGGGTTACAAGGTTACATAGTCAACAATCTAGGGAAACAATTCCCATAGATCCTCTACACCAAGATAACATCTCAGTCCTCATAGATTTTGTTAATGAATCTGCAACATTCTTCAAAGTGTCCCCCTTCATCAACAACACCTTCTTTTCTTCAACCATATCTCTCAAAAAGTGATATTGAACATCAATATGATTTGTCTTTGAATGATAAGATATACACAACCTTATTATTTTATGGGTTCCAAATCTTATAACCTTTGAGACCATCTTTATTCCCAATAAAGATACACTTTGCAACCTTCTTATTTAGCTTACTCCTATTTTCCTTTGGAACATGAACATAGGCCTCACAACCAAATACCTTAAGATGTGTGAGAGATGGTTTCTTACCATTCCATACCTCATGTGGAGTCTTATCATCCAGTGTTGATGAGGGTGATCGATTGACTAGGTAACATGCAGTACTCACTGCCTCTGTCGAGAATTATTTCCCTAACCTGACACCACTAAGCATGCACCTTGATTTTTCCATCAACTTCCTATTCATCCTTTCTGCAACTTCATTTTGTTGAGGTGTATAAGGAGTAGTCTTCTACCTTTCTATACCACATTTCTTATATAATTCTTCAAATTCATTCCCGCAGAACTCTCCACCATTATCCATCCTTAACACCTTAATTCTTTTCTTTGTTTGATTCTCAACAAGATCCTTAAACTCTTTAAACATGTCAAAGACTTCAGATTTCTTCCTGAGGAAATATATCTAAGCATTCCTTGAGAAATCGTATATAAATGAGGCATAGTACACATATTTTCCCAATGATGGAATCGACACAGGTCCAAACACATCACTGTGCACTAGCTGTAAAATTCCTTCTACCCTCGTTGCAGTAGAAGGGAATCTTACCCGATTCTTCTCCCCATATACACAATGTTCACATAAATCAAAATCCAGAGAGAATTTAGACATACCTTCAACCATACCTTTACTGTGTAGTAGTCAATGACCCTTCTCTCTGATATTCCTTAGTCTTTGATGCCACACCATAACCTTTTCTCCATAGTCTGTAGGAGTTTTTTCTTCTTCAACTCCAATATCAAGAACATTACACCATCACTAATAGTGCTTCCTTCCAGCTTATACAGAGTTCCAATACGAACTCCCTTCAACAACACCATTGCTCCTCGAACCATCCCGCAGGTTTCTTTTTCAAATAATGTTTTTACCCTTGCACCGTCCATTTTGCTTACAAAAAACAATTTTCTTTCCGATCCTAGGATGTGAAGAACACTAGGAAGTGTTCTAATCCTTCCACCTATGAGCCTCAACTTGACTCTTCCTCATCCTATAATTTTGGCTATCAAGTCATCACCTAGGAAAACATTAACTCCATCATACCTTTCATATTCAAAGAACCACTCCCTTTGGGGAGTCATATGAAAGGATGCACCTGATTCAACCAACCATGCCTCATGATCTGCATGTGTGATTGAAGAATCCAAGTACATATCCCATCCTTCTTCTTTGGAGGTCTTTTCTTATGTAGAGGGAGAACCTTCATATCCCTTCACTCCCTCAATGTTTTTGGATCTAAATTGCTTCTTGAAGTGCCCTTCTTTTCCACATCTCCAACATACCTTTACAAACTTTCTGGGATATTTAGAACTAACCTTAGATTTATATCTCCCACTTGAGTACTTAGATCTATTTATTTCGCGGGAGCGTCCTCTTACAAATAATTCATCTCTTCTCTTTCCTTCCATGTTCTTCTGTCTCATCTCCTCCAACAACAATGATGAGACCACATCATCAAAACTCAAGGTGGTTGTATTACTACCTATGGCAACAACCAGACTATCCCATGTGTCTAATAAAGAGCACAGTAAATTGATACACTTATCTTCATATGAAATTTTAATCTCAACAGATAATAAATGACTTACCACAACATTGAAGGCATTTAGATGCTCTGTCATGGAGTCTCCATCTCTCATCCTCAAGTTATACAACTTCTTTCGCAGGAACAATTTATTTACCAGGGACTTAGACTAATACAAGTTCCCCAACTTATTCCATAACTCCTTGGTTGTAGCTTCTCCTGACACATTCAATAATACTGAATCTAAGAGACACAATTGGATTTTCCTCTTCTCCTTTTGATCCAAATTTTTCCAGTCATCTACTGACATTCCTGTAGGTGCAGTACCTATATCCACCATGATCCACTGATCTCTTTCTACCAACAAATCTTCCATCTTGAGCTTCCACAACTCAAAAATTTTCCCATTAAATTTATCAATCTTTATTTTCGAATTGCTTGCCATTTCTTTTCACTTGAAAAATCATTACCGTAGATCTCCCACTATAACAAGGCTCCCAAGCCAAACCCATGACCACAAAGGCGTCCCCCTAAAGGAAATAATTGCTTTGATACCAAATGTATATTTTAACCTTGTAAAATTATTTATTGCAAACATATTTTCAACAAAAGAAAAGAAAATATACAATGGAAAATACACACATTACAGAGAGATTTCCCCCCTGGAAAGCAAAACCGGGAAAACCAACATCTTCTATATTCATCTCATCATACATTGTTTACAATACAATATACATATAGGATCCTGTAGCATCGAAAAACCTAATCCAATAACCCAGATTAGTAAACAACCCTAATTCCTTAACCGAAAATAGAAAACCATCCGCAAAAACCATGTGCCGAAAAACGCCCAAAAATAGACTCAAAAAACTGCCAATTTTTTTTTTTTGGGGCGCTTTACTCCCCTGCGCGCCCGACCCAACGTAGACACTATTTTTGTTCATGAAAAGAATATAACACATACCCAACAATTACTTGGACTCCCCTACCAAAAGACCCAAAACGTTTCTTATCATGCTAAATTTTATAAATACCACCTTCAACATGAGGGACACACCTATGTACTTGCTCCCTCTGCTCCTCATTCCACACAACCTCTAACTGGACAAGCAGTCGTTAAGCAAGTCACTCTGAAAAAATATGTTTCCTTATGCTTGGTTCACCTCATTAACCAGACCATCTGGCCAACCCATCACATCAGGACATGGCTCCCCCACTCCCAGAAGTTGCTAAGGTCTTCCCCCAACCTAGAGGATTGCCTCCATATTTCTCTATTGAGCACACCATTCATCTCCTACTGAAATCCTATTTTCCCAATGCCCCTTCCTACCACCTCGCTCCCTAAGAGGCTACTCTAATAGCGTGCCAACCTGGATGACTTCTACATTCAGGCCCTATTTCACCTTCATCATTGCCTTGTGCATCTCCAACATTTATTTTTTCAAAGCACGTTTTTGTTCCAATAGTATCATCCAACATGTTATATACTCCAACACAAGTGCTACCATATTATAACACTCTTCCTGGTATTTCCTCTTTGTTCAAATAGATTATTGAGAAAGCTTCCAGAAAACATAATTTTTCCAAATGCAGTATAGCTGGGAAAAATCAACTGTCGAGGCATCCCTTCTTAGTTGAAACAATTAATCACCTAGGGTGTATTAGACACACCCGTTTTTTTTCTGGGGAACTTATATTTAAGGAAAACGTTGAGGAATCTCATGTGTGGCTCTTGCGGGACAACCAGCGATTTCAATGCAAACCTCATCAACTATGCTCACTCATATATGGTCCCGACACAGTTCGAGAAGATATTGGCAAGAATGCAGTGCAAATTTCTTTATTTTTTGGCGAAAGTGGGGACACTTCCGGATATAAACAAGGAGGAATTGGGCCACTAGGAAGGGAACCACCTTTCCTTTTCCACTCAGCACAAGATAGTTTAGCATGTAGGAAATTATTTCTATTTTATTCTTCTTCTCTTACCAGTTTTGGTTGATCAAGGCGTTTCTGAATAAATGTTAGTATGTTAGTTTGTGTCAGTCAGTCTAAATGTAAACAACCCTCACCAATCTATTTAAGCAGGGGGTTTCTAAAATAAAGTTTAGCATGTTAGTCATGTCAGTGACTTGTTGGGTAAACAACCCTCTCAATTATCGTTAAGAGGGAATTTCAAAAATAAAGAAACAACTTATTTTGTAACTGCAACGTATAAGAAAAAGTCGCTCTGCATAGTATTACGAGGGTGCTCATGTCTTCTAAATAAACCAATGGTCATTTAATTCTTACTTCCAATGTTTTTCTCTGTCATTCTCTATGCATTTTGTATTGTGCAACAATTTTCTTCTTACATGCCAGTCTATTTTGTTGTTGCATTTTAATTTTGCATATAGAATTGTGGATCAAATATGGTGCTTTTGGAATGACTGCAAACTAAAATGCTAGCAAAATTTGTTGTATTATACTAAATATAGGTTTAAGATGACCACAAATTGTTTTCTGGCAGAAGTTGTAAGTCTTCTACTAGATGGAGGTTTGAGATGACCACAACATGTTGTATAGAAGAAGGTGTAAGTCTAGTAATAAATGGAGGTTTAAGATGACCACAACATGTTGTCTAGAAGAAGGTGCAAGTATTGTACTAAATGGAGGTTTAAGATGACCGAAATTTGTTGTCTAGAAGAAACTACAAGTCTTCTACTAAATGGAGGTTTAATATGACCACAAACTATTTTTTGGAAGAAGTTGGAAGTCTTCTACTAAATGGTGGTTTAAGGAAAACCACAAACCAAATCATGTTGATGGAATATGCATCTAAATATGGCTCACTTGTTCTTGCTCGATTGATAGGACTTCGAAACTTGAAGCCTGACTGTTAATCATTGATATTACCCCCCATATCAGGTATAAGTTGAGAAGATAAAAATATTTCTAATGCAATATGTGTCAATACTCGAGAATGAATTCTTTAGTATGACTGATACATCTTCTTCACTGTTGATAACCATTGCCAAGAAGTGATCCACCCATAGTGATTCTTTTCTCTTGCGAGATTCTTGCATTTGGAACATCTGTATGAATATGATTATGCTCTCCATAATTATTACAAGGATAAATATCAAAACATTGATCCTCCATGTGGCCAACTCGATGACAATATTGGCATTTAGGAATCTATGCTTGAACTGGAGCAAGTGAATATGAAATTTCTTGAAGGAATCTAGCACTTTGAAACTAGATTGGTTTGGTATAATTTGGAATATGAAAGGTAGCTTACTTTTCATATCCGATACTTGTTATGTGCTTATTATCTCTGATTTCTTCCCAAGATCTGATGATTGGTTTGGAATGAGAAAGTTGAACTTGTTCATGCACAAATTCATCTTCATCTACACTTGTATATGAAGTTGGCTCACTAAGTTGCTCCTGCACTAGCTATTGATCTGAATCATCATCATCATCATTGAAATGAGGGTTGTTTTGAACAAGGACTAGTTCATAATGTTGAAGATTCTTTCATTGAAGTTCATCATGAAGAAGTTGAGTCTAAATTTGAAGCAGTTATACTTTGGCTTATGAAGTTTGCAAACAAGCTAGAACATATTGAAGAGTTTATTTATTAGTTGTGACCATATTGTCGACAAAAGAGAGTATTAAAGTATCGAGTAACTCTAATAGTTCATTAGTTCAATCCATTTAAAGATTGACTTAAACGTCAAAGGGTTTCTTGCAACTCCACCCTTTAACAATCAAATTCTACAATTCAAACTCAACAAATGAAGGTTGTCCACTTCTACTTAAAATGCACCCGTTTACATTGTAATTCAACTTGACAAGATTAAATACCAGACCATCATGAACTAATCAAAATCCTGTAAAATGGACAGGTGATTACCAAGCTCTGCAACAATATTAATAAAAAAATTTAACCACAAAATATTCTCAATATGTAGCTTCTCCCATGATTATTGAATATAAACTCAATGCTCAAAAAACAACTTGATACTTTGAATGACTCAAGACTCGGCATAATGCCTCCAAGAAGCTATGTAGACTATACATTATCAAAGAGAAGGTTTCAAATTTAGTTGAGGATTTAATGTGCTAAAAGAAACAAATCAAATGGTATGAGAATTGGTTATGATGCAATGTTTGGTGACCTAGCATTGAACTAGTTAAACCCTTGAATCTTGAGTGCCCAGAACCAAAAATATCACATCCATTCCAAAACAATTAAAGGAATTAATCCTTCAATGTATGCAACATACATATCTCATTACACAAGATTGAAGTTCAGGTTACACGTTCTTGAGCTGACCAAATCACTAACCAAATAGCTGGGGTTGCTTGCTTCATAACACTCCTGCCCTTGACATCATGGAATTTCTACCACCTCAACAAGAAACTGTTGAAATTTAGTGGAAACAAGGGAATAATAATGATTCTTGTGTTATTATGAGACAATTAGAAGTGGAGCATACAACAACCATCTCCATTCCTTGTTCACACAACCCAACAATTACTAAAATAACCGAACGACACCATAGATTGAAATTAGAGATGATTCACAACATTTGATCTCTAGTGTCACTATTCAATAAGTTAGTACATTCACACATCAGGATTCTATTTATGGCCATTGGGAATTCAAGAATTTATGAGAAAATGTTGAAATTCGTGAACCATATTTTGGGAGATATTTTAATGATATAATCATGAAAGAAATTAGTAAAGATGATAGGTTAATTTCATTGGGGATTTCACCCACAAACAAAAGTGTCCTTGAGATGAGGCATTTAATATTTAAGATATGAATAGTAGGTTGGGTAATTTGCTACCTTTCCCTATTCACCATGAATAGAAAAATTAGGGGCCCTAGGAACACATCTTTTAGCTCAACTCTTCACTGCTACAAGAATTCTTGCGAATTTTTTTAAAAGCAACCATAAAAATGGAACTTGCAAGCACCTCGCGATTAAATCCTATGTCATCCTTGATATTTATTAAGGTAGTATCCCATGCCTATTGACTTGATCCTCGTATTTTACCACCTTGGAAAATTAAATACCCACATTTTTTCACTTGTCGTGTTCATCGACAATAAAGCATATGATGTCTTGAATCTCCTTCTTGTGTTCAACATTTGGTATGTCATGGATTCCCCTAAATTGAGTCGAAGCCACCAATTATATGCCTTTTCCTGGCTCCAAAATTAGGAGGGAAACCTTACGTGAAACCCTATGCGATGGAAACAATCCAACCATGTAGAAGTCACCATCTACGAACAAGGACAACTGGACCAACTTGGAGGGAGAGAGGAAATTGGTCATTGAGGAATCAATAGGCTAGGGTTTTCAAAGTAACACCTACATAGAGATGAGAACACAAATGGAAATAAAATGGAAAACTTATGCAGATGGGCACAAAATGGCAAAGTAACATAGACTGGCAAAGAGATAGTCAACAAACAGAGGGAGATTTATGCATGAGGATTGAAAATGTCCAAGGGAATAAATGAGAAAATTTTTTATGGATGAGGAAAACTCGGATATGGACAACTACCATAGGTTAATTTAGGCCCTAAGAATGATAAGCACTCTGATATCACTATTACTATGCACATGAATGGATATTAGCATGGAATACATTTTATTAATATGATACACGTATAAATACATGATCTCGACCTTTGGATTCATATTCTAAGAGGTCTCTTGTGTTAGGATATTTATAAACTTAGGAGTTAGTTAAGATCAATTTGGTCTAATGTGTCATCATGTTAAAGTGTGTTTCTCAGAGTGTTTCGTTTGTATGCATTTGTAATTCAATAGTCATGATATGTTCCCAACATAGAGTGATCTGACGGCTCATATTCTCCTTGATCTTAATGGCTACATTGATCCATGGCTCAACACCTGATTATTCTATGATATTTATTTAAATATCATGGAGTGCTATTTTTCGATGATCGATTGTGAGAAAATATTTGTAATATATATTCTTTTGCATTAATAAATTGCCTCAAGTGGCCACATTGATTGGGGTTGTGGATTTTTCCCCGTAGGGGTTTTACCACATAAAAACATTAGTGTGTTGATATTTTATTTGGTTATGTGAGTGGTTAATAAATATGTTCATCCTCTATTGGAATGCATGTGTTGTAGAACATGGATCAAAGAACATTTGAAGACTCGTTCGTGTTGTATATCGAGATCTTGAAGATGTGTTTATGAATCTATGGTTTATGTTATTTTTATACATTTATGGGTCGAGAGGATTGTTCCACTACGTCCAAAGCACTCATTTCAGTTAGAAATGATTTTCATTTCACTCGAAAAGGTTTTTTGCTTTCCCAAGATACGACCGTTTCAGTTAGATATTGAGGTATAAAGCTTGAATACACCCCTTTTTAAATTTTTACAAAGATAATATTTCGGGGTTTTTTTTTCCGAGTTGTTTCTCTTTTCGATCTATGTATGCTCTTTTCCTTGTGCTCTGTGCGAACTCAACAAATCAGAAACATAGAAAAAAAATGTTTTCTTGTCTGCGTATGCTCTTTGTCATGCACTCTGTGCAATTTCAATAAATAAGAAACAAAGGTAAAACTTGCATTTTCTGGGTAAGCTAATCAAGATCTAACCCTTGTTATTGTTGAGAAGCGATTATTTTGGTATGTGTGAATGCATGAAATAATTTTTTTTAGCACACACTCTAAGGCCAACAACAACAACCCCCATACTCCTTAAGATTATAATGTGTTTTCACTAGCTCACTTGGTTACAAGTTGCTTTACTTAGTGAGAGATCTTGAGTTCAAGTCTCTTTTTTGTTACTTGTTGAAAAAATTCATGAATTCATTGTAAAATGCACTTCACTTAAATTATAAAAGTGAATCACTATAAAATTAGCTTTAATATTTATTTTTTAGTTACTTTTTGCATGTAACTTTAATTTACAAAGTAACTTCATTGTAAAAGTGATTCCCACTTATTCTATAAAAGTGGGTCACTTCATAAACAACTTATTTGTAAAAGTGATATTATAGACAAAGTTATATAGGAGGAACATCACCATGTGGACCAACTTCTACTTTCCACGTTGCTCTTTGATTACCGTTTATGTCTTTTTTCAAAATGGCATAACTTTCTCATCCGAAGTTCATTTTTAGTGTCACTTTTTTTAAACAACTTATTTTTTTGAGAGCTTTCCATCCAGACCATCAATTTCATCCTTTAAATCCATATTCTCTACATATTTTAATATGGCTTCTCCCAATGATGTTTTTCTTACCGGTACCAACTACGTCTCATGGAAATCACATATGGAGGATGTACTAAGAAGTAAAAGATTGTACCAGATTACCTTAGGGAAAGAAGAAGAACCCAATGATGATGAAAATAAATTCAATTGGGCTAATAAGAGTGACAAAGGACGTGGACTAATCAAAATTTCCATCTCTTTTGATTTAAGGTTTCACCTTCAAGGAATTGATGCCCCCAATGAAGTTTGGGAAAAAATTCAAGTTTTGTTTGGTAAACACAATACTATTCGAGCCCATCAGTTAGAAAATTAATTAATGAATTTAAGTCCTAATGATTTTTCTTGCATTGAAGATTACTTATCTAATTTCAAAACACTTAGACTTTTATGTATAGATTGCAAACTAGATCTAAAGGAATATCGATGCATATATGTTATTCTTTCCAAGTTTGGTAGTGCATACTCTGATTTTGTATCTACCTTTTATGCCACTAAAGAACATCTAGGGAGTAATTTTAAAGAAACCTCTCTTGAGACTTTTTATTATGATTTGATTAGAGAGAAAGATAATATTGTGCAACTTGGATTGACTAGCACTGTAGGTAAACCCAACAAAGCCTTAGTGTCCCAACATAAATATAAATCCAACAATCCAAAGAAGCAACATCCTCACCACAACAACAAGAAAAACATGGGTCCCAAACCCTCTCTACTAGCTTCTTCTCCTAATGGTGACAAAGGAGCAAAATACAAAAGCAAGAAGACCGAAAAACACTACAACTTTTTTGGGAAGGATGGTCACATGGAGTCTAAATGTTTCAAAAATATGGAAGCCTTAGAAGGAGCGGTGAAGAATCAAAACATTAGTATTGATTCTTCTTCATCTTCTTCTAGAAATGCACTTTTTGCTTCTAGTTTCTCCTTCAATGCAAATTCTACCTCTTCTTATGATGAGTGGCTTATTGATTCAGGAACATCTTATCATATGGCTAAGGATAAAGCCATATTTTCTTCTCTAAATGAATGTAACACCAAAAAAATATGTGTTGGTGTTGATAACTATCTTAGTGTTGCATGGTCTGGAATAGTTCAGGTAGATAATAGTCATTTCAATGATGTAGTATGTGTTCCAATTATTTCCCGCAACCTTCTATCAATATATCATATCACTCATTCAAGTGAAGTTAAAATCATAGAGTTTTCAACTCACCAAGTTGTAATCAGAGATTTAACATATCCTAAGCACATCCTCACAATTGGAATTGTTGATGATATTACTAGGTTGTACAAGTTTGAGAACTTTTGGTCATCATATTTTCCATTAGTTTTTGTTGCTTATAGCGATGACTTGAGCAAACTTTTGCATGAGCGGTTTGGTCATCTAAACTATCGCTCATTGCAACAACTATGTAATCAACATATGGTGACTGGTCTTCCTCTCGTTTCTTGTAGAGATGGTGTTTGTGTCGGTTATTTTCTCTACAAACACCATTGGGACAATATTGAAGAACATCCCTCTTGACACACCTCGACCCCTTTACAACTTGTTCTTAGTGATTTGTGTGGTCTTCTTTCTTCTCCTTCATTCTATGGGTGTAAGTATTTCTTAACTTTCATTGATGACTTCTCTAGACACACTTGGTTTTACTTCTTAAAACTTAAGAGAGAAGCTTTTGACAAGTTTTTGGCCTACAAGGCCCTTGTAGAAAAACAATATGGACATCAACTTCAAAGGTTAATAACATGTAACATAGGTGAATACGTGAACAATACATTTACAAGTTATTGCACTATATAGGGAATTCAAATGAAACACATTGTTCCATATACACCACAACAAAATGGTGTTGTTGAGAGAAAGAATTGCACATTAAAATAAATGGCTAATTGTATGATCCAATCTAAAGGATTAATTCTTCATTATTGGGCGGAATTCGTCAACTCTGCAAATCACATAGTAAATCACACTCTCACAAAGTCTCTAAAAATATAACACTAGAAGAAACATGGAATAAAATTCAGCCATATGTAAGCCACTTCTGTGTATTTGGTAGTGTAGCATGGGCTCACATTCTTGATGAGAAAAATGAAATATTTACAACCTAAAAGTGAGAAGTGCATTTTTGTTAGATATTTTGAAGATGTCAAAGGTTACATACTTATTAAACCTCATTACAATGAAATTATTATTATAAGAGATGTTAAATTTGATGAAAATATCTTAGCCTGCAAGCCTAATTCAATATTTGTGCCATCTTCGACGTTCGTTCCATATTTTGTTCCTATTATGGTTTCTTCTTCTTCAGATGATGACAATGAGGATGAAAATCCACCTCCACATGCTCATCTTCCTCCAAATGAGTCCATTGAACATGAACCTACACCAACATCACAACTTCCTAGATGGGTTTGTTCAACTCGAGAAGAAACTGGTGATCTTGTCGGCGATCTTTCAAATCAACATCAAGTATTTCTACAGTTCCAATGAGCCTCTTCTCTTTTGGCTCAAGTTTCAGAGACTCATGATCCAAAAAACATTTGCAGAAGCTTCAAGTCATCCCTATTGGGACACAATAATGAATGAAGAGTATCGCTCTTTAATGGTGAACAATACTTGGGATCTTGTACCTCTTACGAAAGGAAGAACACTTGTTAGATGTAAATGGGTGTACATAACTAAGTATGCATTAGATGGAAGTGTTGAAAGACACGAGGCTGCGTTAGTTTCCAAAGGATTCTCTCAGGTTGAAGGAACTAACAATAATGAAACCTTTGCCCCTTTAGCCAAAAAGAATTCCATCATCCTTTTTCTAGCCCTTGCAGCCTCACACAAATCGGAGGTCCATCATATGGATTCCAAATCTGCCTTCTTGCATGGGGATTTGCAAGAAAAAATCTACATGGAGCAACCTCCTGGCTATGTCCAAAATGACTCCATCCCTATTTGTCACCTTAAGAAATCGCTTTATGGTCTTAAACAAGCTCCTTGAGCTTGGTATGCCAAAATTAAGCAAATGGGCACAAACTGGAAAAGTAACACAAAATGGAAAAGAGACAGTCAACAGACAGAGGGACGTTTATGTATAAGTATTGAAAATACCCAAGGAAATAAAGGAGACAAAATTTTATGGATGAGGAAAACTTAGATATGGACAACTATAATAGGTTAATTTAGACCATAAGAATGATAAGCACTATGATACCACTGTTAGAATGCACACGAATGGAGATCGACATGGAATACATTTTATTAATATGATACATGTATAAATATATGATCTTGACCTTTGGATTCATCTTCCAATAGGTTTCTTGGACTCCCGATGATGGTTCCTATTCACTTGACTCTTCATATTCCTTCTCAAGTGAAGAACACCATAACCCTAAAGGATTAGGTTTCAAACACTGGGCCATGTCAATATTACTCCAATGGCTATTCCTAATGTGTCTACATGTACATGAATTTTTTTATTCCAAATATGGAATCTTAGGATAGATGCATGTATAAACATGTTCTTCAATCCATCAAATCCTTGGTGGCACTCTTATATCCATATGAATGATGTTTCCTTTTGAGTAGATACTCCATTGGGTGAACTATTTTGGCATAGCCCTTTACAAACTTTATGTAATATTTTGTATGTCACAAAAAAATGAACTTTAATGGGTTTGTCAGTGGTTCCAAAACTTTGATGAACACTCACTTTATCTAGGTCCACCATGATTATTTCTTTTGATATTATGTGTCCAAGCAATTTACCAAAGGGTTGCAGAGACTGGCACTTTTCTAGGTTTAAAGAGACTCTTATTTCCCTGTATCTATGTAGCATAATTCTCAAATCTGCCACATTTTTGTTCAAACATCCAAATAATTCCTAGTCATCCAAGTATACCTCTAGTGATTTGTGAATGAAATTTTTTAATATCTCCACAACAACTCTAGAGCAACACGTTGGTGCATTTACCAATCAAAAAGGCATCATTGTATATGTAAAATCTCCCCATTCTATTGCAAATGTGGTTAAGGCTTGACATTTTTCTTTGATGCACACCTAATTGTATCTTAAATACCCATCTAAATATAAATATGAGTAAATTTCCTACCCAACTATTGCTTCTAAAAATTGTTTTTGACAAAGGTGTTGGGAAAGGGTCTTCAATTGTTACCTTGTTTAGCTTTTTGAAATCTACGTAGATCCTTAATTTTCCATTTTTCATTTTGGATACCATGATCAATGACACCCATTCACTTTCCTCCACTTTATAGGTAACTCCTGCTTGAGTAGTTTGTTTAACTCCTCTTGAAACTTTTCCTTATATCGAGGGTTCATCTTGTACGATAACTATTTGATTGGTTTTTCCTTAGGTTGCAACTCGATCTTAAATTCTCCAAAATCTTTAGGTGTCACTTTTAGGTCGTGATAGTTACATGTAAATACATCCATGAAATGTTGAAATAATGTGATTGCTTTTTCTACTAGCTTATCATCCCAAGAACTTCCTATTTCTAGGTATCAAGGTTCCTCCCCTTTCTTTTCTTTGTTTACCTTTTTTGATGTATTTTCTATTACTTACATATTTTGTGGGTCAGTTGATGTCACATTTATTTTTCTTCAATCGAACTGTTATTTCAACCGAATTGTTATTAATCCCTGTCGAAGGCAAGAAGGGACTCTAGCATTCGATACAGTGTTGAACGTCAATTAGTTTGATGTTGACTTTTAATACATTTGATATATCTATAGCTTTATAGCATGAGTTGTAATTTTTCATACTAAATATTTTAATAAAAAATATTTCTCTATTATCCTATTGGCTCTAACAATGAAAGTGTTATTGGCTCTAACAATGAAAGTGTTATTGGAGGCTTAACTCCTCCCAATGTAAAAATACAATCCCAATCCTTGCTTTTAACTTATGATTTGAATGCAATTTATTTGTTCTAAGTTTTCAATTCACCCAAAAATGTCTGATGTGCCTGATCTTACTCCCAAATTTCAATGTAGTACCAAATTTCAATGTAAGCCACCGTCTCCACCACCTATTATCCTATTGGATAACAATGAAAGTGTTATTGGAGGCTTAACTCCTCCCAATGTAAAAATACAATCCCAATCCTTGCTTTTAACTTATGATTTGGATACAATTTATTTGTTCTAAGTTTTCAATTCACCCAAAAATGTCTGATGTGATCTTACTCCCAAATTTCAATGTAGTACCAAATTTCAATGTAAGCCACCGTCTCCACCACCTGCATGCATGCAGACACATGAGCTGCTTATTTCTTCCTGGCACTATGGCAGGGGTTGAACTTGCTAAGTCCTGCAGCTAAGTCCTACCATCTGTCGCATAAGGGCCTACCTACCATTTGCTGGTAGCCTTGCCCCCTACTTCATCTTTATGGTTATCCCAAGGTCAGCCCTGAATATCCTCTTTTCTAAAGAGAAGGGTGGGATGATGATGCGCATCGGTACCCTCGGGTAAGGGAAATCAATAAGACCCTTCCTTCCCTTATCATTAAAAGAAGGGCATGACTTCCTTTCAGGATCTGTGCCTTCGCTCTGCTTGCTTGTACTTGCTTGCAGGAAGGACCCCTTCTCACTCACTCTTTGACCCTTTCTTTCTTTATTATATATGTACTCTGGATTCTTTGAAATTGGAAGTCCTCTGTTATGGTCCGCCCAACATTTCATGAAATGCCAAAATCAGTTCCCGTTTGCAATAACGTGATTAAGACTGGTTCCTATGCAAATTCACCTCCTCGAAAAGTTGTGACCTACGATACTCATTTCGCTTGAAACATACCGTGACTTTGCTTTATATTGGGCTAAGAGGCGCATTCGCATTCTACAGCCCAACTATAGGATTATGTGAACTCTTAATGTGTGTGTGTAGAAATGAAATACCTAATCTATCTAAATTCATGGTGGAAGCCCTCATTCCCATATGTTGTTGGTTCACGGTAATTTCATGAACCCAGCTGTGGATTTACATGAATTTATATATCTCAGAGCAGAGTATCTGTGCTAGCTAGTTGCAGAATTAGGAATCGAGAGCATTTTTCGTACCTGTATTGAGAGAAGCTGAGCGTCGTAGCTTTCATTCTGCAAACCGTCAGAATGTGTGGGGACGAGTTGCTTGAAGAAGCTTTTGTACTGAAAATATTCATCTTCCATATCCTAAAAAGCCATATCAATGGAAGCTTCAACGAATTCCACTCCGCCATCATTGCAGTCAACTTCCGGCCGATCCGATTGATCTCCTCCTTTACTGTCCAACCGACCTGCCAACGGATAGAAATCCACGTGAACTAACGACAGGCTCCTCACGTAGAAAATTCGTTCTCTGGGCTTGTTTTATAAGGTCACTCTCCTTCTGTATTACTATTGATGCTTAGAAGCTCGCTCCGGGTCGAGAGGAACCAGTTCTTGATCACGATGCAGTACCAGCTACAGTAGATCCAAAGGTAGCAAAGGTGCCATAAACAGAGGTGAAGGTGGGCACAGATATAGGGGCAAATCGAGCTCATTTTCCACCAATTTAAGACCAAGAACCGGTTCCATAAATAGATCGAGTCACATATGAAGAAGACACGGTCGCTGCTTCACGGTAGGGATGGCTGGTAATACTGCAGCCATGTACATATGGCACTTGTGCTTCCACTCATCCTTCGTTTAACAAACCAAGTGGGAACATTCTAATTTTTTTAATTTTTTTTTTCTTAACAATTTGGCTATTACTAAAAATTATTTTTTCTCTTAACAATTGCACATTCAGGTCGCTCATCCCCATCTTGACAATTTTTTTTTATATTTGCTTAATATATTTGGTAAATTTGTACCTATGGTTGACACTGATAGATATCATTAGTCATAATTTGTATTTGTATTACCAACTAGTAGAACTTTTTAATTCAAATTTATGTTGAATTTAACTCAATAATAAGATTTCTATTTGATTATTCAAAAATAGGTTTCATGTGCGTAGATTCTTTAAATATATGAAAGAATTGCATAAAACATCATATGTGGAGGTTGGGTAAGAGGTTACATGACTTTTGTGATCGTCTTATACTGAGAAAGTAATGTCATAACCTTAGCGGTGACTTGAAAGGTTGGAATTTATTTCCCTTCAAACAGTGAAGAGTTTCTCCCTATCCAAATGCCCCATAGCACTAGAAAGCACCAGAAAGAGAATATCTGAAAATCATATATATATATATATATATATATATATATATATATATATATATATATATTTATTAATATCAATAAAATATTATATATTTTAATAATATCCAATATAATTTTTTATACTTTTTCACTTCATTATACTTTTAAAAGTTAATTAAAATAATTTATTATCCATTTTATATTATGAAAAAATATTAATATACAGAACCTCATCAACCTCACTCTCGCATAACAACTAGATTAATTTTATATTATGAAAAAAAATTAATATATAAAAAAACTCATCAGCCTCACTCTCGCAGAACAATTAGGTCACGTTGAGCCCTACGTTATTTAACATTTTCTCAGTTAAAACTCTATTTTGATTTTGTAAACAAATTATCAAAACAATTTTTTATAAATAAATGAGTTTAGAATTACATGAGTTTTTAATTACTTGATGTTAAAGTTAGTACATACGGCCCTTCTAAAACAATGGATTAAGAATATAAATGCGCAAATTAATACTTAAAATAAAATACAAAATTTAATTATCAGCCTCACTCTTGCAGAAAAATTAGGTTACCTTGAACCCTACGTTATTTAACATTTTCTCAGATAAATCTCTATTTTGATTTGGTAAACAAATTATCAAAACGATTTTTTATAAATAAATGAGTCAGATGAGAATTACATGAGTTTTTAATTACTTGATGTTAAAGTTAGTACATACGGCCCTTCTAAAACAATGGATTAAGAATATAAATGGGCAAATTAATACTTAAAATAATATATATATATATATATATATATATATATATATATACTTAAAATAAGATGCAAAATTTAATAAAATTTAATAAAATTTTAAAGTTTTTATTTTTTTTAATAATTGAGTAGAAAAATTATAAAAACAATATTTTAAAGTAGGACTCCTTCACAAGGAACAAAGATCAAGTCTCAACTTCAATTTCAATCCAAATTTGATTTGATAACTATAGGAACAATGTAAGAATAGATGAGTATTGGTCTCTTCCATTAAAGGCAAAATACTTCGATGGGTAGAATAATCTCGGTGGGATAAACAAATAATTCAAGTGGCTCCTTAAAATCGATTGAAAAAGCTTCTTAAGATGGACTATGTTGCTAATTCTATTTTTATTCCACTAAAAAATATTTCCAAAGCTCCCAGAATATTGAATCGACATAAGTAACAATAACATGTATGATATCGACTGGAAAAAGGCTAATTTATTCTATTGAAAGGCTTATGAATATCTTGGTTCATTAGTCCTTCAAATTTTTTTCAACCCTAGATTTTCCACAAGGATTATGGGCATGCTTTTGTTGGTTGCAGAAGAGGATCGTGTGCATACATGTAAGCTGGTTAGAACTTATGTTCAGTCAACAATTATGAAATAATCCCTTAATGTTAAAGGATTGGAGGTTTTTTATGAGTGTGTCTAACACATAATCAGGATTGTGCAGTTTTTGCTTCATCTCCTTAACCAGGTCTCTCTCATCTGAGGAAGCCTAATGAGTTTTGAGTCAGTCCATTTCAAAGTAAACGAGTATCAGTTGGTCTAAGAGCATGAGTGGGATCAACCTTTCAGAAGATCTAGCTATTGCATCTCTTGGAGCAGTCACTAGTACCATGATCAATTGCGTAGGTACATAAGAAAATCATTCAATAGTACTTCGTGGTTTCGGTGTTTGCTCCCTTTGATATCAGACATGAATTAAGCAAGCTCAAAATCCCAATGCCTCTATTCTGAGTGCACTTCACAATTATCCACATGCCCTAGTAGATCAGAAGTATCATTGAATTGTTCCCGGAACTAAAGCAAGACCTGCACTCTTGCAAGACCTTCTTTCTGAAGCTAACTTTATTGACTAAGACTGAAGGTAACATTTCTCGTCAATGTCCAACAATTTGCCTATTATTTTAATCATTATTGGATATCCTGCTATTACTGCATAACAACAGAGACATCGTTATTACCACATCCCTATTACGACAGGGACATCACTACTACTATAGCACTTGTTTTATGTATTGCTCATGGATCTACGATTCTTTCTCATTTGTTAAAATATTAAACATAATTCTCTCATTTTTTTTGGATTACATTCTCTTGTGAATCAATTCATTTTTGTTAATACCGCTTGTAGGGTCAGGTATTCATTGGTGGATCCTTTATCTAAGTCTTCCTGAAATATCTTCCACAACATATTCCAATATGTTATTTCCCTTATATTCCCCTTAAGAAATACCATTTGTATGTGAATCCATTGAGAAGTCATATAGAATATGAATAGATACGTCATCAAGGACCCCATAGCCCGATATATACTTTTGTTTCATATGCATTAGCATGCGTAAGTGATCTAGCCAATATGCCTCATAATTGATCACAAGTTTGGGGAATTCAATACAAAATCATATATTATTTCTAAAGAAGCTATCTCCTTGTAGGAAGAGATTTTGGTTGAACAAGAACTCAAGGGAAATGATCTTTTTTTAGAAACTATTAAGTCCCTTTTTATTTTCTTTGGTAGTTTTTGTCAAATTTGTTGTCTATCCTGTTTTTTCTAACATAGGAAGGGATATGTATGTTTTAAAGGCCCGAGATTGCATTGAGGGTCCTATCTTGATAAAGGAAGAGAGTGATATGTTGTAGTGGATTTGGGAGTAAACAACTGGACTATTTGACAATGAGTCAAAAGGATTGAAGATGTATATTTTGAATTGTTTTCTAAAATATCAAATATAAATCTTTTTTCTCTTGGAAAAATCTGATTGCCCCACAATATCCATAGTAATTTTAGCCTTTACTTTCTAAAATCGACATATGAACAATGTTCTTATTGTCTCCCATGTTATATTCGAGCATGATGAAAAGTGTATCATCCATCATTGGAAGGGTATTGTCCCAAGTGTGTCAGAAAATTATTGTTCTTCCTCCATTGGTGCAAATTTTATTTTATTTTTGAACTTCTTTATGTTCTTAGTCACATTTCCACCATCCTTGTAGGTATTGATTGATTTCAAGGCTTCGATTTTGAATATGTTTTTGATGTATCTTGGATATATTTCATGATTTTCCTCGGTCCATTATTTTAATACATCATCGGATTCTTCTCCCGACAAGACCTCCATGTGTAGTACATCATTTTCATTGGGATTTTGTCTGGTCTCCCTTGTCATCATGCAAAGATTATCCATGTTGAGGTGTGGTATAGATGGTTCATCTCTATAAGTGCCATCAGTTTCTACTTCTACCACTTTCTTTGTCTTATCTAAAGGTGCTATAACCTTCCTTATATTTTTCCCAAATACGAGGGCTTCTTTATCGAAGAATATTGTGCCTCTCATGGAATAGATCCATGGTCTCCCAAGTAATACTTTGTATGCTTCTTTGGGTAATTTTAGTGCTTCGAATATTACCCAAGTTTTGATGCCATAAGAATCAATTTTTGTTGTTGTCATCCTACCCCGTGGTGTGCAAGTAACATGGTTTTCCACCTTGATCACTATACTACTCTGTTTCAGTTGTGTTTTTCTTAGTTCTTCCCATAATCCTAAGGAAATGATGTTTATTCCCCCAACCTGATCTACTATTGCATCATTTATTTGTTTATCCATTACCACTGCAAGTATTTGTAATCCTTTCTGGAAAATAGAGCTAATTTTGCATACTTGATTTTCTTGTTAGTCATTTTTATGGCCTTCATCGATGTTTAGTAAACATTCGAAAAAATCCTTGATTTTTATTAAGTGTTCTTGTTCATGGATCACTACTTCAATGGCTAGATCATATTCTTCATTTGGTTGTCTTTGTTGTGCTTCAACGATTTCTCCTTTTCCTTTTTCTTCTGATCCCTTATTGCTAAGACTACTTCATCGTAGATTTCCTTCCATAGTTCAAAATTCATGTTGTCTTTGACATCGAACT
>ML780011.1:185970-234567 GCA_009831015.1 Picea engelmannii
GCTAGAGATGCAATAGATCTCGAGCTTGAGTTCAATAATCCTATTCAAATCACAATTGATATCTCTATAGTTTTATCAAACATGAAACTCCACTACCTAATCCTAAAATTAATTGCATCTCAAAATATAGTTTCCTCCACCTATTACAAGTTGATCTCTTGCTTGTGAACATGTCTAATCAGGGTGTTTATTCATTTCTTTAGGTCTAAATTAAAGGAGGACAGGGTATAAATGTGCACTTGAATATCATTCCCATAACATATGGTATCATCCACTGAGTATTCCCTATGCCAATGTTTAAAGTATTTTTGTCTCGTGCATTTTATAAGGTTGAAGGTGCAACCCATTGATATAAAATTGATGAACAAGATAGAGAAAATAAGGAAACAACCAACATCAATACATGGCAGTGGGAAATTCTAAGATCAGTTAAAGCATTTATGGTGGAGTGACTAAATGATATTGGACATGGGCCTTTATGCATACCTTTGAGGGGCACAATGGTGAGTTGACACATCTAATCAAAAGGCCTCAAAGCCATACAATGTGTATTTTAAGAACAATTGCACAAAACAAGGCTTCAAGTAATTATGGTGGAGGTATTAGACCCTATTTAGAGGAGTGATGAGTGGCGTGTCTTTAAAAAAGGGCTCAGGTAGGTCATCCACTAAGTGAGGGGAGTTATGAGGATACTTTCCCAAAGACTTAACCCAAAATTTGATCACATGGTAAAATATAGTTTGGATTTCAAGGTGGACCCAAAGGTTGTTTCCAAAAAAATTGATTTCATTATTTGATTGTTTGATTATTATTCATTCTTGTTGATAGGTATGGTTAGGAGAAATTATCTTTGACCCTATCAAATATAATCAATATATGTTTGTGATGAAAAAGTATAAAAAGATGAAGAGAGAAGGAAAGGGGGTTGGATTCTAGGAGGAGACTCGAGGTTTAAGGTCTCCTCTATTGGGACTTCGGATGATAACACAAGAAAATGTGCCTTTTATTTTTACTCTCATTCTATAAGCCACATTTGTAGCTTGATGTTGCAACCAAAAGTTGTTAACGAAATAATTAGTCTATATCTTTCATGTCAGTTTTATTTACTCCATGGTTAGTTTGAGGTATCTAAGAACTAAGTAAGTGATGCATTGTATATCCCTTTTTATTCTTTGCAATTTAGATTCATTCACATGCATTCTTATCAAACCAACTTGTGCAAGGAGCTTTGCTTAATAGATTGTTGGTTGGTTCTATTTATTGTTTCATTAGTGATTCATGATTGAATATGGAGATATACTCTAGGACAATTATTTTACCATTTTAAGGAATAGTGAGTTTGATTTACTTAGAAAGATTCACTCACAAATTTAGAGTGCCTTGCTAAGATTCTCCTCCATTCATTTTCAAGGCCCCTTTTGTTCTTTGCAATTTAGATTCATTCCCATGCATTGTTATCAAACCATATTGCGCAAGGAGCTTTGGTCAACATTTTGTTGGTTAGTTCTATTTTTTATTTCATTAGTTATGCATGGTTGAATGTGGAGATCTGCTCCAGGACAACTCATTTAGCATTCCAAGGTATAGTCAAGTTGATTTATTGGAAAGATTCACTCATAGATTCATAGTGCCCTGTTAAGCTTCTCCACCATTCACTTTAAGTGCCCCCACCCCCCCTTTGCATTTGGGACTCCATAACCCAATGGATAAGAACCCGTCTTGCTAAATCTAACCTCCACTTTTATATCATAAATCTTAAAGATACCCGCCTAGGGGTAGAAAATCACTAGCTCTAAAATGAGAGGGACAAGATTGCAGTAACAATGGATGATTTCTCAAGTAACCCAAATTTTCCTCAACGTGTGTTTGGGATTTGACATCTTGGGAGGTAACTTTTGCGAAGTAACATATTTGACCATGCAAAAAGCCAAAAAAGTCTGACTAGAACAAAATGTGAATGCCAAAAAGGTCTAATGAACAACACCAACATTTTTTAGAAACAATTGAACTAATAAGGTGCAATTAAAAAAATGCACAAAGGGAAACACTCCTCTCAAAGGGGAAGGGAATGTACAAAATTATTTTGACACCATGAAAAAAACACAAGTGTTAAGATAGTTAATCAAATATCCCTACATTGTAAAATGGAGTTTTAGGTGCAAACACTCAATAAATAAGTGTAGGTTTAAATAAACACGACGACAAAGAGAGAAAAGACTAAATGGCTCAAGTGATGATAGAAACAATGTGGAAATATTGCCTTGAGTCTAAAAAAGGTACGAGTGGATAAAAAGACGATTTTCAATGTAAACTCACATTAACACACATGCCAAAGAACTGATATTGAATTGCATAATTGTAATTGGAGAATTGGATCTAGGTACTTATTTCTTTGTCATCTATAATGCCTAGTTTACTATAAATAAGCCTTTCACACTCTTGTAAAGGGGTGTCAGCTTCGGATCTCTCACAAAAATATGTTGTTGAGGTATGCATAGTAAGCCTTACAATTATCATGTATTCTTACAAAACTCAATAACTTCCTCAATTTGGTTGGGGCCAACGAGGTATAAATAATTACATATATTGAATTTTCCTTGAATTGTTTTGACTCATCAAAAATGAATAATAGGTATACTATCTTCCTCAATCTACTTGAGGTTAGTAAGGTATCAAAGCATTACATGTTATTCTCTTTACCTTGAACGAATAAGGTATTGCACTACTTTTAGAACACCATCTTCCTTGTAAAAAGCCTAATTATCATAATTCTCATCTTAATTTGGTAGAGGAAATAAAAAGCAATTCAAGCCACTCTACTCTATTGCTCAATGAGGTCCAACAAACTAAACAAGCTACATAAACCATGCACATAGAAGTGTGGTGATTGTTAAGTTATGCAATCTTTGTTTTGTCAGTGTAATGAATGATTGCAACTAAGAATCCACCAACCACCTTTTGTGAGGCAATGCCCCAATATGACTTTGTAATCTCAGCCTTTTTTGAATTTCTGCTTGTCGCAGCAAGAATCGTAGCCCCTCTCCTATAAAGTAACTGAATTCTTTTCAATTATGGGGTATTTAAACTTGTGGACCAAGATCTTCACTAACATTTTTTGTGGAACTTAATTGGAAGAGTGAAGTTGTGGTTCAAAATTAGAGAGCCTCGATGCGTTTATAACTAAGTAAAAGACGGCGACGTCGAGATTGTTATGGGAATTCGCATGTATGCTGAGTCTTTGTCATTGACATGGAAACTTGTGTTATACTCCCATCTCAACGTAATCCTCCGAGGCTCCGACGATCCCACGAATCGAACATGGTGAGTCTTCCTTCCGTACGTGGAACGATCCCAACGAACGGAGAAGATGAGGAGTTCCTTCCGTTTCAATGAGGGCGCTGGCTATTTGTATACCAACTGTTTTGATTTCTAACATTCACTCGGCACGCTCAACAGAGAGAGAGGGGGCGAAAACATCAGCACAGAGACACTGCTTCGAATCGCTACCATTTTTTCGTGCCGCTGCCGCTGCCTTAACGATAATTTCACCTCTTGTAGAAAGCCCTAAACAATGGTGAAACCAAGTTCGAGTCCCTGCATTCCCTGTATTTATAAAGGTAAACACAACCCTATTTAAATTCATAACAATCCACAGAAAATTTGTGAGTAATCGCTGTGGGGGTTTCTGGTTTTGCAGGTTACCGTTGCTACATGGGAAATTCAAATTTCAATTCTAAAGAAGGTACAAATTTACAAAATAAATAAATCATTTGTCATATTTCCAATTCCAAATCCTTCATTTATGATTTGTTCTGAATTGAAATTTCAGACATTGTGGGGCTCAACATTGTGGACGAAAACATCACAGTGACTCCATACCAGCAGTGCCAGACTGTTCCGTCAACTCCGCAGGGTGAGACCCTAGTGGTACAAAACAATCCGATTGAAACCAAAGACTGGAATTATGAAACCCCGCAACGAACCGATAAAATGTGGGCGAGGTCGACATCGAAATTGGCGGTGAGATTTCAAACTCCTCAATTCACGCCCATGAAAAGGTTCGACTTTGAAGTAATGCCGACACCATTGCCCGAAGAAATCCTACCCATCGAACCCGACACGCCCACGCCCGTAAAATGTATACCATCTCCGTGTCCTAAGCAGAAATCACCCATTTAGTATAGTAGAGATTTGATATCTTCTTAAAACAATATTACTATGCCAACATTCACATGAATTATTATTGTTTCTGCCAGAGTTAGAAAGATCACTCTCTTGGATTTAACGCTATCATTTCTATGTAAATAAATTGGTTTATGCCATAATTTTTTAGAATTTAAAACAATTATATTACATTGATTTTTTCTTAAAACAATTGGTTTATGCTTATTTGTGAATGTTATTTTACGTTGAAATTGCCATATTCTTTCGATGTAAGAGTTTAAATTCTTGATGTAAGAGTTAAAACTCTTTTTGGTTTGTTGACTACAACAAACTCACCAACACTCGAATGCTACTCGAACTCACTCAAAAAATGTACATTATTAATAGAAAATCACCCATAAAATAATTTACACAAAAACTAGTGGAACATTGAAGTTTTCAAATTTAAACGTGAATATGCAATGAAGTGGAACCATTAACACATACCATTAACAATGTTTTTTTTTCAGCAATGAAGTGTCTAAGAAACATACACTACTTTTTTGTAGGAAAGTTACAACTTTCTTTGCTCTAGAGGGGGCACAAGCTCCCCCTCTCCTGACATCTCATCTTTTTGCTCTTTGGTAGCTACCCTCCTGAAGTCACCAAGGCTCCCCCTGTCAGATTCGTCAAAAAATTGGATGTTATCCCAAAGGTTTCAGTTCATCCCACAAATTCTTGATGTTTGGTGCTCCATGTGGCTGAGAAGGGTTAATAGGACAATTCATAGGATTATGGCCCTGTGGGTAGATAAAATTTGGAAACCATTGATCAAGGGACAACTTTCTCATTCCTTCTACAATAGGGGATTTTTCGTGTTCCTCTTTGAAGGAAAAGAAGATAGACACCTGGTCTTTAGAAGTAGCCCCTACTTCATGGGCTCCAGAGGCATGTACCTCAATCGTTGGACCCCTGATATTTTCCTAGAAAATGATATTCCATCAACAGTTCTGGTCTAGGTGCGTCTCCCCTACCTGACTCTTCATTGCTGGAACGATGACACCATCCGCAATATAGGAAACACCTTGGGAAAATACATTGATTGAGCTAAGTCCAAGGATGGCATGCAGGCTTGCGCTCGCATATGTGTGGAGGTTGAACTTGAAAAGGGATTTCTTGTAACCATCCAATTAAACCTGGATAACTAGTCATATCTCCAACTTGTCGACTACAAACAACTTCCTTCTAAATGCAAAGCCTATCATGAATATGGACACTTTGCTAAAAATTGTTTGAAGACTCTGTAGGAACAATCGACCACTTAAGTAACGATCAATAGTATAAACCCAAGAAAATAAGGCAAGCGTCAAAGCACGGTCAACACTCAATCCAAGAAAGAAACTAATCCCCTCAAGTTCCACCATCAAACCTCATCTCCTTGACGAACCCTCCTAGTAGGGAGGATCCGAAAAGAAAGGAACCAAAGGTGAGTTAGAATTTATATGATGCTCTTTTGAAAATAGAGGATGATCTCCCTTATGAGCATCGTGAAGATCCTGATGTCAACCAATCTGGGGAATTTGAGCTTCCCTACGAGGAGGGCTTCCCTAGGGAGTTCCCATCCCCAGAAAGTGTCATTCTAGTCCTATCTGTCTCTGCTGACACACCCCCCTCCAAGCCCAATTAGGGGTTTGAGATTCTCAACATCTCTGAAGAAGGAGAGTTATCTGAAAGCTCGAAAGAGGAGACTAACCAAGAGGCGGCCCAAAGCGCCCCCATAAAAAAAGTAGGGAGAAAATTTGGCAAGCATAAAAGGGAAACACAAGATAACAGAGAAAGAGATTTGGGCATCCATAGCTATATATATGGAATTTTCCGCAAAGAACATCTATCAACTAGAACTATAGATGGAACTTTTCCGCAAAGAACATCGGTCAACTAGAAATGGGGGAGGTTCTTTTCCATTGAGAGGGGGAATCCCTAAACCCTCAAGAAAATGATTAAACCAATTTCCTGGAATTGTAGAGGATTACAGAGTGACAGTAAATTAGAAATAGTCAAGGATTTAGTGAGATCAGAAAAACGCCAAGTCCTTCTGCTCTAGGAAACAAAAATGAAGGATGTTGAAATCCTTCAAGCAAATTAGTTCATTTCACGCTCGAACACATGAATAGTTGTTAGTTCAAGAGGTGCTTTGTGTGGTCTCTGCACCTTGTGGAATCCATGACTCTTTTGAACATAGTTTACTCACATTACTCAACACTGGTTACTGGTAAGACTAACTCACCTCTCTTTGGGTCAAACTATAGATTTAATAAATGTCTATATGCCAAATCTTTCTAGGGAAAAGGAAGCTTGTTGGAACTCACTGATGGGTCTCCAAGATTGGGCTAGAGGTTCGTATTATATATTGGCCGGGGATTTCAACACCAACCTTTCTCAAAAAGAAAAGAAACGGGGAAATATAGTCCTAGATTTTTCTAGAGAGAGCATGGAATATTTGATGGGCTCCTTAGACTTGATTGATATTAATCCCTCCAAAGGTAGTTTCACCTGGACAAACAAAAGACTTGGCCCAAGTCATATTTCTGCTAGGCTCGAAAGATTCTTGGTGAGTGACTCTTTCTTTAATGCCTCATTGTCTTTAGCCTCACACATCCTCCCTTGGGTTGGTTCCGATCACAAACCCATATCCCTCATCCTCTCGAGCCCTAAAAACCTTGGCCCCATCCCCTTTTGTTTCAATCCTCTCTAGATGTTGGTTCCTTCCTTCTTTGACCTAGTCTCCCATTCATGGTGTCAATGCATCTTAGTCTCTCCTGTGTTTATTTGGGAATATAAACAAAAAATCACCAAACAGGTTCTCAAAACTTGGGCCAAAATCAAGTACAATCCATTGGACAATCAAATAAAGGACCTATTTGGACAGGTAGAAGAGATACAAGGATCTCTTGTAAAGGAATCGGTAACCCAGGTTCTCTTGGATAGTGAACGAGATACCTTCCAAAGATATCAAAATGCACTGAGATATGAAGAGGAGAAATGGAGACTCAAGTCACGTAGCCTGTGGCTTCATGGCGAGGAAAAAAACACTAAGTACTTCCACATGAAAGCCAAAGCCATATTATGGAAAAAACAAGGTTAAAGAAATAAAGAAAATGTATGGGTAGGAGGTCACTTCATTTGATTAAATGAAAGAAGTTGCCTTTCAAAACTTCGAGGAACTTTATTCCAAATCAGGGAGGTTGAATCCAAATGACAATCAGAAGATGCTTGAAAACATCCCTTCCATCATAAGACATAAAGACAATGACCTCATTCTCCAACCAATATCTGAAGAAGAAATTAGGGGATTCATCCTTCAAATGAACCCGGACAAGGATCCAAAGCCCGATGGATTCTCTGCTCACTTTTATAAAAGATGCTAGCATATCATCAAGTTTGATATTATCCGAATGATACAACATTTCCATCATTTGTTCAAGATGGGAGGAAATACTAATTTGGCCTTTCTATCCCTCATTCCGAAGGAAGCGAACCCTTCCTCCTTTTCGAGATTCATACCTATATATTTATGCAATGTCTCTTATAAGATTATCTCCAAAATCATTACCAACATGATAAAACCCTTCCTCCCAAAGTTATTCTCCCTTAATCAGGGTGGTTTCATGGAGAAAAGACAGATTGTTGACAACATAATCCTTGTTCAAGAGGCTATCCACTCAAGAAAATCCAGAGGAGAAAAAGGTATGGCCATTAAAATTGACAAGGTCCACCACAACTTCCGCTTTGGTGTCCTCCGCAAATTTGGATTTGGGGAAAATTTCATCAAGTGGGTTTTGGCTTGTGTTAGTTCTCCTAGATTTCCCTACTTGTAAATGGATTTCCTACACATTTTTTCAAAGCCTCCCGAGGATTAAGATAGGGATGTGTTGGGATTTGGGTACCTTGGAAAGTGGTCCCCATGTGCTTATGAGTCTCTAAGCACAAAGGGGAAAGACTATTGCCCTTGTACTTTACTTTCTGATTCTAATTTCAGTTTGACTTAGGAGCTTTAAGTCAAAAGTGAAATATGTCACTTAAGTCATAAAGTGACAATTAATTCACAATGTGGGTGAATTAATAGACATAAAGAAACTAAGGAAAGTAGGTTTCCTTAGTGAGATTTTTGGATGAGATCTCACCCATTGATTAGACTTGGCTAGATCTAATCTAGTCCATTGATCTCTTAGGGTTGGCTCAAAGAGACTAAAGAGAGGGTAAAGTGAGTTTTGGAGACTCATTCTTCACTTGTGAGTTTTGGAGAAGAGAAGAGGGGCACATTTCTTGAGGAGAAGGAGGGCACACTTCATGAGGGTTTGAGCAAAACCCTTCAGAGCTTGAGGAGAAGATTGTGTTTGGTTTGAGCTTGCATGGAGAGTATTTCCATGGAGCCATAGCTTCCATTTTTGTGAGGGAACATTTTACATGGAGGAGGGTCGCATCTAGGAGAGGAGGCACATTTATTATCCTTCATTTGCTCATCAGAGGAGGAGGACTTGTCACCTTGAGATGAGGTTTGTTGCATAGGGAGAGGAGAGATTGGGCGCTTGTTTCTGTGGAGAGAGACATTCAGTTTATGGCTTGGTTTATTTATGGTGATGATTTCTGCTAGGAGGAGGGCGCACCTGTGGAGAGGACTGGCAGCTACCTGGTAGCAGATCTTCTCGGAGGATTCGAGCTCTGATAGTTTCAGTGGAGAGGCAGCACAGGAGAGCACATTCCTGTGGAGGATTTCTTCGTTGGGTCACAGATGAGCTAGAGCACTTCAGTTCAGTGCAGAGGGCAACAAAGGGAGAGGGAGCACCTGCATTTGGGCACTTCTTTCTCTGGTTCTTGTGGCAAGGCTTGTGAGGAGCTTGCTATGTATACAGGTTCCATTGTATTTTATTACTTGTTGTATCTCTTGCTTTGATCATCATTATATAGACATATATCCCAAACTGGTTTTCCCCGAGGGGGGGTTTATCCAGGGTCATGTTGACCAAAAATACTTGTGCACAAAAATGCATGTGTTAGTTTCTTAGATATGCTTATTTTCAGCTGTAAATATCTTTAGGTGTGATGTACTTATTTTAGTATGCATGTGCTAACTTCTAGTTACTAAAACTACATGCTAGAGAACCTAAAATTGGAAGTGCAACCGTAACAAATCAACAAGAAGTTCTTGGACTGTTGGCTATCCTAAAACAACAACAAATACTTTATTAGACAGTTGAAACTTAGAGCCTAACTTTGGTCAAAGCAGACCCAATAGGCAAGCTTGCTAGGACCTGGAAATCTTCATGGTATCAGAGCTGAGGTGGCTGATTTTTGAGCAGTTTGGACAACATATGTGTTGGCTGTCATATACATCTTCTTGGCAGAATTTTGTGGACAACCATTGAATCATTCAGTGGTTGTTAGAGGGAAGATTTTTGTAGAGGACAGTTGGGCAGTTTTTGACACTTGTGTACAGTCTCTTTTCACACCTGCGTGGACAGGAGTGAGGCTGTAGTTGACGACCTCTTTTCACACCTACTGACTAGGAGTGAGGTCGTGGATTCACTTGCCTCTTTTCACACCTATGTTGACAGGAGTGAGGTAGCGTTCCTTTGCATTGGGAGAATCAGAGTGAGCACAGTTGGAAGACATGTCAGTATCTCAGATGTGTGTGGAGGACAGGCTAGCTGGGGCTAGCAATTGGTCACCTTGGAAGGCGAAGATGGTCTTTGTCTTAGAGGACCTCGAGGTATGGAACATAGTCGAGGCAGTTGTTCCTCCCATTTCTGTTACTTCTCTCATCTTGGTGGCAGAATTCAGGAAGAGGAACAACAAGGCAAAGAGAATCATTTGTGATGATATGAGAGATCACATTATTCCCCACTTGACTAGGAAGACTTGTGCATTCAAGATGTGGGTATCTCTGTGCAAGTTGTATGAGAGCTCTAATGAGAACCAGAAGATGGTTCTTCATGACCGACTCAGGGGAATTCACATGCTCGAGGATGAGTCAGTTACTTCATTCCTTGGTAGATACACTCAGATCAGAGATGTGTTGGTAGCCATTGGAGAGGTTGTGAACCCTAACTCTTTGGTGAGGCAAGTTATGAATAGCTTCACCAAACCGTGGGGTCCATTTGTATGGAGAATTATTTCCAGGGAGGTCATGCCTACATGGGAGAGGATGTGGGATGACTTCGTCCAGGAGGAGATTAGGCTTGCAGCCGAGGCTTCTGGGCAGTAGTAGCAGCATCAGACAGTTTCTGGTACTGAGGAACTTTCTCTTTGGACAAAGGGAAAGAAGAAGACCGGCCATGGAGGTCGGCAGGGTCCCAAGTTTGGGGCCCCACCATAGGGAGGAGAGAGAAGTAGCAGCAACAATGGGCATAGGAGAGACATGAGCACAGTGAGATGTTTTTCTTGTGGAGAGATGGGTCACTATGCAGGACAGTGTCCCAAGAAGAATAAGAAGCAGCGGGATGTTTCAGCAACGATAGTAGAGGAGATAGAGTTCAATGATCATTTTTCCAGAGAGTGTGCATTCGTGACTACCTTATATGTTATTACACCATCCAACACTAGATGGGGAGATAGAGTTGAGGAGGAACGACTAACTCATAGCAATGATTCAGAGGGAGATGGTACTCAGTGTCCCTGGACATCTTCAGAGTGGGTGATTGGTCCACCCAGTATAGCTACAGTTTTAGAGCAGCCGAGTAGACAGAGAGTTGGTGCTACAGCTTCAATGCATTGGAGGTTGATGAGGAGGAGCAACAGGGCATCACGGAGGCTTGAGCCTCACATAGCTTCTGAGACGGGAAGATCAGGTTCTGGATCCACTTCAAGTGGAGATGACTTGGCGAGAGGCCAAGTTCATGACTCTTGATGAGAGACCAAGAGGCAAAGACTCTTGGTGAGATGCCAAGAGTAGTGACACTTGGTGAGAGGCCAAGAGTAGGAGGAAATCCTTGGTGGGAGACCAAGGTGGAGATCTTCGGTGTGATGCCAAGATTTAGGTGATCTTGGATAGATGGAGAGTCAGTTCCATTTATAGATCATATAGATTGAGTAGATCTGTGACAGAGTCCAGTTTCAACGATCAGGGTACAACCATACTCACCGAGCATATGCCAGAAGGCAACCATGTCCACTATAGGGATGTTATTGGTGGTGACGAGCACTTTCCTCGGTAAGAGGGAGTGTTGGGAATTGGGTACCTTGGAAAGTGGTCCCCATGTGCTTATGAGTCTCTAAACACAAAGGGGGAAGACTATTACCCTTGTACTTTACTTTATGATTCTAATTTCACTTTGAATTAGGATCTTTAAGTCAAAAGTGAAATATGTTACTTAAGTCATAAAGTGACAATTAATTCACAATGTGGGTGAATTAATAGACATAAAGCAACTAAGGAAAGTGGGTTTTCTTAGTGAGATTTTTGGATGAGATCTCACCCATTGATTAGACTTGGTTAGACCTAATCTAGGCCATTGATCTTTTAGGGTTGGCTCCAAGAGGCTAAAGAGAGGGTAAAGTGAGTTTTGGAGACTCATTCTTCACTTGTGAGTTTTGGAGAAGAGAAGAGGGCTGCATTTATTGAGGAGAAGGAGGACGCACTTCATGAGGGTTTGAGCAAAACCCTTGAGAGCTTGATGAGAATCTTGTGTTTGGTTTGAGCTTGCATGGAGAGTATTTCCATGGAGCCATAGCTTCCATTTTTGTGAGGGAGCATTTTACATGGAGGAGGGGCGCATCTAGGAGAGGAGGCGCATTTATTATCCTTCATTTTCTCATCAGAGGAGGAGGACTTGTCACCTTGAGATGAGGTCTATTGCATAGGGAGAGGAGAGCTTGGGCGCTTGTTTCTGTGGAGAGAGACATTCATTTTATGGCTCGGTTTATTTATGGTGATCATTTCTGCTAGGAGGAAGGCACACCTGTGGAGAGGATTGGCAGCTACCTGGTAGCAGATCTTCTTGGAGGATTCAAGCTCTGACAGTTTCAGTGGAGAGGCAGCACAGGAGAGCATATTCCTGTGGAGGATTTCTTCATTGGGTCACATATGAGCTAGAGCGCTTCAGTTCAGTGCAGAGGGCAACAAAGGGAGAGGGAGCACCTGCATTTGGGCACTTCTTTCTCTGGTTCTTGTGGCAAGGCTTGTGAGGAGCTTGCTATGTATACAGATTCCATTGTATTTCATTACTTATTGTATCTCTTGCTTTGATCATCATTATATAGACATATATCCCAAACTGGATTTCCTTGGGGTGGTTTTATCCATGGTCATGTTGACCAAAAATACCTGTGTACAAAAATGCATGTGTTAGTTTCTTAGATCTGCTTATTTTCAGCTGTAAAGATCTTTAGATGTATTGTACTTATTTTAGTATGCATGTTGTAACTTTTGGTTACTAAAACTACATGCTAGAGCACCTAAAATTGGAAGTGCAACTGTAACAAATCAACAAGAAGTTCTTGGATTGTTGGCTATCCTAAAACAACAACAAATACTTTATCAGACAGATGAAACTTAGAGCCTAACTGTGGTCAAAGACAGACCCAATAGGCAAGGTAAATGGACATCCTACGCATTTTTTCAAAGCCTCCCGAGGATTAAGATAGGGATGTTGTTTATCTCCTATCATGTACATTTTAATGGAAGAATCTCTGAGCAGGAGGTTAGAAATGGAAAAATGCAAGAAAAATATCTCGGGCATCAAAATTGTATGAGGGGCCAAGAGGATCAATCATTCCCAATTTTCAAACAAAACCCTCTTATTAGGAGGATCATCCACCATAATTCCCAAAAGATTCAAAGAGGCCTTGGACATCTTCATTAGGGCCTTAGGGGGGCTAATAAATTGTGTCAAGTGACAATTGTATGGATGGAACACGAGTGCTAGGAAAATAGCTTCTATTGCCAAAATTCTTCAATTCTCTTATGAAGAAAAATGACACTCTTTCAGGTATTTGGGAATCCCTCTATGCTTTCACTCACTCCCCTCATTAGCATGGCAACATATTTTGGAAAAAATCAAGACTAAATTCCTCCAATGGGGAGCCCAGTGGCTCATACCAGTGAGACGAGTTGTTTGGTGAAATGGATGCTTTTCGCTCTTCCCATTTTCCAATTCTCGACCTAGCTTGCTCTAGCCAGTGTTAAGTCCTCCATTGCATAAGAACTTCGATGGTTCCCGTGGAAATGAGGTAAATCCAACGTTAAGCACTTTCACCTAGTAAGTTGGAATATAGTCCGAGCCCCAAAGGCCCACGACGGTCTGGGTATTAGGGACCCAGATCTATCAAACTTAACATTAGGGTTTAAGTTGTTATGGTGACTCATAATAGGGAAATAGGAGTGGTGGAAGAAATTCATTCTATGCAATTATTTGACTGGACCTAGAATCTGTTGCTTAGATAGTGCTCCTCCTGGTTCCCAAATCTGGCGCCTTCTAAAAGACTCCATCCCTCTTCTTTAGAGTTATTTAACCTGGATTCCAAGGAATGGGAAAAAAATAAACATTTGGACATACAACATTATGGGGAGGCCTCCCATCCTCTAGAACCAGTCCCTCCTCCCTTTGAAAACTTGGTTGTCTTAGCAAGGCCTGTTCATTTTGTTTGATATCTCTCTTTGGGCCAGACCTTCTAGTCATTGGATTGGCCGACATCCTGGGGATGTCCCTGGTCCCCTTTTGGGTCTCGCACAATCCCTCTCTCTATATTTAGGGTTGTTCCCTTTTCACCTTTCTTTCAAATATTCTCGTGGTTGGGGCTCTTAGGATTATTCTTTCGAAAAGGGGTAGGAATTTCTCCTCTCTAATTTCGTCCTTCCCCCTAAATCATTGTGGTGCGAAAAATATCTAGCATACAAATGATCTTCCCAAAATCAATGTTTTCTGTTGAACCCTATCTCACGGGAAAATCTTCACTAGAGACAATCTTCAAAAACGAGGTATTCATGGTCCACACATGTGCATTCTTTGTTGTTCTTCTCAAGGTTTCTTTCCTCACTTTTTCTTGGAATTCTCCTTCTGTAGGTTTGTTTCACAAGTGGGATTGCAAGGGATCAACCACAAGTGGGATTGCAAGGGATCAACCACATGGTGCAATAGTCATCTTCCATGATCCATATGTTTAGTCGTTGGCAATCAATGTATTGTGGCTCCTTTTAAAATAAACCAACCTTCAAGAGGATTTGGATGGCTCTACCAAAATATGTTTACTGAAAACATTGGATTGCGCACAACAAAGATTTCTTCTTTGGAATCAAGTTCCACCGTATAACTATTGCAAGGAAGGCCATTGCCCTCCTGTTGGAATATTTCAACTCTTGAAGATCAAAACTCTCCTCTTTCCAGAAAATGGATTATCAAGAGACTTGATGGCATAATCAATTTTCGATCCATCTTGTCACCTCAAGTCCAAATCACCCCAGTTCAAACTGGAAACTTCAACTCTCTCCATCGATTTATCTAAGTGGCAACATTCTCAATCCTTTCATGTTCTCTTTTTTGATGGTGCCTCAAAAGGAAACCCTGAGGTGGGAGGAGAGGGTGGGGTCCTCTTCGGCCCTAGAGGAGCAACTGGAATCACCTATTATTGAAGTCTTGGACATGCTACCAACAACCAAGTGGGGGAATATGCCTTACTCCAAGGTCTACGACAGACAGGTGCCTGAAACATTCAAAGGATTATCATCCTCGGAGACTCTAATAACACCATCAAACACCTTATTGGCTCCCTCACTAAGATGTGAAGCTCCATTGCATATTCCAAAGAACTAAATCAGAGATATAGAATGGCAGACAAGTTGATTTCCTCCACATCTTTCAATAAATAACTTCATAGCCAATAAGTAGGCCAACTTAGCAACAAGAGAAGAGATGGGGGTCCTATCTTTCAAAGGATGTCTCTCATTCCACCCAATCCCCTGATGATGAGTTGTCTTTTGGTCTTATGCCTAGTGATGTACTCACTCGTGGTTGCTAGCTCTTTTGATAGTCACTCGCTGACTCACAAGCTCTTCCTGCATGTCCCATTGAGAGGTGGTTCTCTTGTCTTCCCTCCTATTCAATGTTGGGTGTTTGTATGTCCTCTCTTTCCTGCCCTTGTTCACTGCCATGTGGAGAATCAACTCAGCTGACAAGTGGCATCCTCACCTCATGCATCTTTTTATCCCAACATCCATCACTTTAAATCCTTCCTGTCTAACCTGCAGTCATTTGGGCTTCTGCATGAGTGAATATGGATTTTCCCTTCAGGCTCACCTTAGGATCAACTGTATTAGCATTCATAGAATTAATTGGGTTGTGGCTCAGATAGGTTGGTTCTTTAACCTCACTGATTTGAATTCTCGAGCACTCGTGCCATGTAATGTCCCCACTTTGGGACATCATTACATTGCAGAGGTTTATGATGACCAGAGTAGCCAGATGGATGTTATAGCGAGTACAGGGATTATTGAGAGGCATTTTGGGGTCCAGATTGCATCACTCATCCCATTTCATCATTATGATCCATTCTGCATAGGTTGTCTTTGGTTTCATTGCATTCTGACGATTTCCATGATTTTGAGTATTTTGAGCTATAAGTTAATTAAATTCACTGAAGAGGTCATTTTGGGCACATTACTTGGAGGAACCTCTCACTGTAATAGCTCATTAGAATCGGGAGGAGCAACACTATAGGATGGGATGGTGAGAAGTGACTTTTAGTGGCTAGGGAAGCCACAAGGAGAGATAAGGCGCTTTTCATAGGTAAAAAGGTTAATTAATTAATTAAAGTGATTTAATTAATTAATTAAATATCAATAAAATGAAAGTCACTTTGGAGGGAGAAGGTGAGCAAGAAGTATAAAGGAAAGGCAAGGGCCTCTATTCATTGTTTCATGTATGTTTATCTTTTGGATATCTGGCTTCTAGCTAGAGGGCCCATCTCTTGGGGGTTTTGAGGGTTTTGACTTAACAAAACCTAGAGGACGATTCGATGGTGAAAGATTCCACCTAGCTTTCCCCAAGCTTGGTCTTGGAGATGCAATACGCTCCCACACCATTCTAGTTCGGATCTACATTAGTGTAGGAGGGTTCTACACCAGCCATAGGCACAGGAAGAGAAGGAGGGCGCACCATTGGGGGTTTCTAGCAAGGGGGGCGCACCACTCTTTGAGAGAAGTTCGTTCCAAGGGATTGGAAGGACTTCGGTAGATTCTAGCACCTAGGTTTTCATTACAAGGGCTTGGCCATCAAATCTAGTGCATTCCAGAGGAGTTTCATGTGCCATTTGATTTATTGGATCCATTGGACGAATTGGAGAGAAGGAGGGTATTTTTGAGATTCAAATTGTAATGTCCCCATTTTGGGACATTATAACTTTACAGAGTGCTATGCTTACCAGAGTAGCCAGATAGGGGTGACAGAGAGTTCGAGAGATATTGAGGGGTTTTATTGGGCCCGAATTTCATCGTTCATCATCAGGATCCATTCTGCACAACTCGATTTTGGTTTCGTTGCATTCCGACGATTTCTGTAATTTTGAGTTATTATGGGTCATATCTTAATTAATTTCACTAAGAAGGTCATAATGGGCAAATTACTTGGATAAACCTCTTAGTGTAATATCTCATCGGAATCGGGAAGAAGAGCACTACAGGATAATATGATGAGAAGTGACTTTCAGTGGTCGGAGAAGCCATAAGGATGGATAAATCACCTTTTAGAGGTAAAATGATTAATTAATTAATTAATTAAGTGATTTAATCAAGGAATAATAAAATAAAGTAAAAGTCACTTGGAGAGAAAAGGTCAACAACGAATTAGGGTTTCAACAGTGAATTAGGGAAGAGTCATTGACCTAATTCATCATTATGCAAATTATGACTTGTCATTGAGGAGAAGAGGCGCATCTCAAGAGAGATAGTTCAGTGGATTCTAGGAGGAAGAAACCAATTGGATGATTTCGGTGTTGAGAGACACACCCTAGTCACCAGGAACATCATTCAGGTCTTCCATCATTCTTCAACAATAGTTACATAGTGTTCAGCAGCAAGGGTTCATTCATCCAGAGTGAAGGCGCAACTTCTGAGAGGGTTTTTAGTCGACTTATCCCATCCAGGGAGAATTCTGAGATTTCCCTCTGACCCATTTGAGAGGAAGGTAAGGTGCATCTTTTTCCTGGTTCCTCATCATATTATGATGGAGGAATCAACTGGGATGCATTTTCCAGACTTGGACGTGCGACACTTTTGGCGGGCACATTTGGGGTTTCAGAGCGAGCATCAGACTAGATTCAAGGAAACCCTTTCGACCCATTTCCTAGTAGACCAAGGCGGCTGTTTTGAGACACATCTCGTTCGATTCCAACTTTGGAATCACTAGGACGCATTTTTTCCAGAAGAAGAGGGGCGCATTCCCCCAGGGGTATCCATACGGGGTCCAGATTCATCAGCAGAGGGGTCCGACAGATACCAGTACTGAGGACAAGAGCAGGGTACATCATTTGGGACAGTTTCCAGGCCATTTCGAGAAGTATAGCTCCTAGGGTGAACTTTCCAGACTTCTAGCAGTTACCGTCAGAGCTGCCATAGTTCCAGTTTATCCATTGATTCCGTAGTGCTCCCATATTCCGGGTATTATCTTTTAGTTGCTTATTTGTATTCTGGCTAAGATCCTTTGTCTGTTGATCTAGTCGAGTATTGTCAGTTTATTCAGCCGCATTCGGCCATTTTGTAATCCACAGAGATATCATAATACAAACTTTGCGGTCCTTTGTCACATTTATTATTTGTATGATCATTTATATGCTGTAAACAGTAGATCCTACATACACATTAGCAACGTTTCCTAGACTAGCCAAGTCAGGAACATTACACAGATCTACTCAGTTTGGAGGGGTTATACTTTAGATCTAATCTTGAGACTTCACCCAGTGACTTGCAGTGTCCCAATCTACCTTTCTAGTGAGTTTCAGGGCATTTGGAGGCCTCCTTCATCAGGGCCGAAATTATAGGGTTTGACAGTTTTAGGAGGACATAGCTCCATTGGGGGTTTCAACATTTGGAGAAGTTTCCCTTGGTATTTTGGTTGATATTTCAGGAGGGAATTCTACTCATCCCGATCTACAGTTCAACATCTTCAACGGAGTATTTGGAGGTCTCCTTCATCAGGGCCAAAATTGTAGGGTTTGGCAGTTTTCAGGAGGACGCAGCTTCATTGAGGGTTCAACATTTGGAGGAGTTATCCAGATCATTTCAGCCTGAAAATTCAGGAGGGGGATCCTATCACCTCGATCTATCATTTGGCCAAGTTTGGGCTCAGTTGGAGGCTTTCTTCAGTTGGGCCGAATTATTGAGGGGTTCAGTCTTCCAACAGGGCGTGGCATCTTCCAGCTTGAGGGTTGGTACTTCATACGGCTCAGATCTCCTTCTTGTATTGGTATTCATTGTCATCCAACCTTTGGAGGCTTGTGGTCTTCTATGGGATCATTTTGTAGCAGCTTCTATCTTCTTATTCAGAGCCATCTGTTGAGCATTCTAGATCGGCCTTCCCATTGTAGCAGGTTCATCTATTTATGAATAAAATCAGATCTGAGATGTTTTGGCTTGTCTATCATGTTATTGATCTTGCATATGGTTGAGGTATGTTCCGGTATTGTATCCTCTTATTTATTGCTTCAATTCACACATAAAATTCATCAACATAAACCCTAAGGCCGAAATCAAGAGGCCACCCTGCAAGCAAATACATACAGACAAGTAAATCAACAAAGTGTTTGATGAAATACCACAACCAGAAAAGTTTAAAAGGACACCCAAAATCATGATGTTCCTTGCATCTTGGCTTGGGAACATTAAATTCCATATATGAAAGACAACGGTGATAGGCCCATCTTCCCTTAGATCAATTAGTGGATGCAATGTCTATTTTGGTTTTGTTTAGGGATTATTTGGAAGATATATACTATAAAAAGCTTTGAAGATTTTCCTTTTCTGAACATCTGAAAATTTTGTTGTTAGTTGGGCACAACACTTATGAGAGGCATTTCAGAGCCTGCCCTTGTAAGAAAGCCTTGCTTATGTTCTCTTTTTGTGCATCCTTTCAAAGCTTTTACCTAATATCAAATCTACCAGTTCTAGTTAAAAAAAAAACACTTGAACAATGTTTTTAACTATCTTGTTTTTACTATATAAGCAATTGTGTTTTTGGTAATGTATACACAATAACATTTTTGTTATTATATAAGAACCAGAGCATTGAATTGGCGATGATATAAACTTTACTATATCTACGTGCCATGCATTATATCTCTGTCCAAGAAAGGATCCTATAAAGATCGGATAAACAAGCCACATTTTACTATATATGTTTTCCATGCATTATATCTCTGTCCAACAGAGCCTCCTATGAAGATTTAAAGAAACAAGCCACACTTAGCATTGGCAAGGGGAACTAGGTAACCTCATCACAGATAAAAACACAGCATTTAATTGTTGCCTAAGCAAATGAGGAGAGAAATAAGTTGGTCATGGTAGCGATTGTGAAACTGAGTCTACAAGCACTAATGCCTTTCTTCGTATACACACATATTTTTGTTCATTTTGTTTCGGTGGTATGTTTTCTTGGATTGAATGGTTAAAATTGTATTAAGAGCCAACAACAACCGCTGCAATGAATCTTCATCCAACATATTCCAGTTGAAGTTCCTACTTTGGCCTTTTTAACCCAACTATTATTACAATATATTTAGCCTTTTCAAAGCCTAAACCATCTCCCAATTTGATCTTTCTCTTTGCAAACCCATTAGAGCTAAATTGCTTATTTTAATCCCATTGATTTCCCATGTAACACCTAAAGAATTGTTATATTGGTGGTTGAATTTAGGGAATTGATTCTTTCCTCTGCTCGACAACTGTGGGAAAGAAATAAGAATTTCATTAGAAATTAGGCACATAAGAAGAAGCTATTTCCCCTGGGTTGGAGCTTCATCATTCATTGTGTTGTTTGTAAAGGATAGGGTACAAAATACAAGTGAAGGAAGGTAACACTATTCAGGTACTATGAAACTAATGGAAGTAACTAGTGATGAAATTAACAAGGAATCCAAGAAATGATGTAGTGCAACGCTCATTATAAGTATATGATTCTTCATATTGTTGATTTATATAGTTTATTCTTTTATAACTATCTAAATATTCAGATAGTTGATTCATCATGGTTTATTGTTATTGTAGCCTGTTTGAATCTCTAGGGAATGAGTGCAGTAAGGAGTATAGATGCCAAGGTTATGGTCTATGCATGAAGTCAAGGCAGTGTGGTGAACATGTGTCAACTAAGGTGAGCTCTGGGCTATGCATGAAACTAAGGCGATGCGAAACTAAGATGGTTTATAGCAATCATGTGCCAACTAATGTTGTTGAGTGATCACCATGTAGGTCCAAGAAGGAAGTCTCTAAAAATGGTGATGCGCAATAAATTGTTTTCTATGTTTTCTAATTTTAACAACTAGCAATAGAAATTGCCTTTGAAGTTGCAAAGAACATTGTAGAAATGGTGATGTGCAATAATTGTTTTTTGATGTTTTCTAAATTTAACAACTAGAAATTGACTCTAAAGTTGTAAAGAATGTTGTAAGAGAATGTGATGTGCTAAAATGTAATATGTATTATGAGGATTTGAATTATGTTACATTTAAGGTTTTATTGTTTAGGGTAGCTAGCGTATGGAACTTAATGTAGGATTCCATGGTTGGAAGAGAAACATTATCATTCGTCTAAAGGGATGGAGGCAATTTAGAAATACAACATCTTTGATGAGCGTGTCATACACTATTGTGGTTGTCTTTACTATCTCACCATATGATATAAATGCAATGTGTTAGAATATCATATGTTATGTGGATTTGAGAATAATCATTGTGTGTTAATCATTAATCTTTACTCGGCTCTACCAAATGGTTTAATAAGTAAAGTTTTACTAGCACCACGGTTCTTTACTTAATGCTTCATAGCAATCACATGTAGTAATATATTGAAAAAGTGATCAAAGAAGCATATGAAGTAGTGCAATTTCCAACAAGGCATTGTTTGATTGGCGAGGTTGGTGGAGTGAAATCACAAAACAAGGTGTAAGAACCCATCATGGAAAAATTTAGGGGCAAAATTTCTCCCATGGGAGAAATTAGGGGGTTTCAAATTTTGATTGGACCATTTTTTTGTATTGTAGCAGTTTAGTATCATTCACCCCCACTTTATTTTTAAAAAAAGTTATATATAGAGGGTTATCCCATGCAGATTTATGAGGGAGAGTGAAAAAAATTGGTTTTTTCCCATAAAATTTGAACTACACCCTTCCAATCGCCCCGATTTCCAGGTATGGGGATTTTTTGGAGCGATTTCACCTTCTCAATTTGGTGTGAATCGGTATTCCATCTCCCATTTTCCCCAATTTTATGGAGTAGGGATTAGAGGGGAATGATTCGTCCCTACATTTGCCTAGGTATATTTATATCAAATGCAAGATCTCTTCCATAATGAGGTTTATGTGCTTGTGTTTTGGGAGTGTCCTGAATGCCGTGTTGGGATCTCTATATTTGGTTTGTAGCAAGGGAGTCGAGGAGGCTCACTGAATCTCCATGGACTTAGAACTCATTGTATTTTATTCCTAACAAGCGTTCTCTCTCACTATGAGGTAAATTATCTTCTAGCAATCTTCTTTCCTTGCAGAGACCATTAATCATGTGTGGACAGTTCAAAGAATCAAAGGGTTACAAAAAGTACTTTCGTTTCATTTTCATTATGCTGTATTTGAAGCTTTAATTTAAGAGTACAAAGATAACCTAAGAGCCTATGATTAATCTCCTAAAATGAAGATGTAAACTCATGTGCTGAAGAGAGGTGAAACTGTAAGGAAAATTGGGGAAGTGTTGAAATAAAAATTGGATCTTCTTGGGAGACTTGTATCACTGTATATGGGAAAAATCCTAGCAAAGGGGATTGGAAAGGTTCAGGAAGTTATTGACATGCATGATTTTTTCATTGGATTAAGTTGATAGTTGAATAGCTCTATCATACCTTTAGAATGACCCAATAATATAATGATCGAGGTTTGGGATCCTCTTGGTACAGTAGGAGTAATTGTTTGCATTCAAATTTCCATGTATTGTACTTGGATGGAATGCATGCATTTCTTTGGTTTGAGGAACCTACGATGTTTAGAAAGATATTGGGCAAGCATTAGCTAAATATAGAAGAATCCCACTCAGTTTCTTTTATTGGAAGCATGAAGATCAGGCAGATTGTTCAAAAGTTAGTAAATGCAATATTTGGGAAGTGTTTGCTCGAGCTTAGTGGAAACAATGCCATTATAGTAATATAAGATTCATACTTAGCAATGGTTATACTATTTTGTTTGCTATAGGATAGTGAATACATCACCGATCACCACCATATTCACATGAATTTCATGTCGTGGGTGAACTTGACAAAATTCGTCATCTATTGAAAATGTGCATATTGTAGAAGAGATTTTATCCAGGCCAATATCTACTTTTGTGACTAAAGACCACATTAATAAATATTCCATTGATTGTTGTGAAAATGGAGAGTTGTTCCAATTTCACTTAGACCCTCCTCTATGAGCTATGGATAGCAAGGAATATTTGAAGAAGATATCCACTGTGAAGCACCTTGTACAAGGGATAAATATATATCAAACCAATTGGATTATTTCATATTTTCAAATGCATAAGGATGGTGTAGATGGCTATAGTAGAGGGTGGATATACAAATATTTCTGGGTACATTCTTGAAACTAGAATATGGCAGCAGTTCTACCGAACCTAAAGGAATATCAATTTTGTTTCATGACCTACTTTTAGTAGTGTTGTATGATCAAAAAGGAAATTTTGTACGATTTTGACAATGTGGGTCAAATCATTCAATAACTATTGATGGCATGAACATAATTTTGGATGATGCAATTGCTAGCACTGGCTTAGAGTTAAATATGGATCCATGGGTTCATGGGGTATATGCAAGATTTGATGCAGTCACATTGACAACTATTATTAGTTATTTTTCTCTTTTGCAGGTCTTGCTCCTGCAAAATAATTTCAACCACTTCTCTCAAAATTTTTAAAGAGATTTACACACAACTCTATGGAGGTTCGATTAGTAGTTGTGAGGTATGTTAAAGACTATTTTTTTCAAATCCATTTAGGTGTGAATCATTTGGCGTAATTGTTTCTCTCAATGATTGATTGTAGGATTCAATGAGACTATTTGGAAGATAGTTACTGGAAGCAATTGCATGGTTCTGGGTAGTGATGGTAAATTATTCATATTCAAACTTGAGTGGAAAACCTACCTCCTCCCAGGTAGAATACCTTGGCATGGATCACCTAATCAGCTTTTCTTGCAAATATGTGACACTGATAGTGATGGAAGAGCTTTAACAAATATGTGTAGTGACTTAATCAAAGAAATTTTCAAGAAAAATGATGCTGTGGAAAAGGTTTTCCTGTTGTGTGCATTCAAAATAATGACACTTACAGGGGGAAAGTTGAATACTTTTATCACTTGATTGAATATTTCTATAGAAACATGAAAATATATGAACATGAATATTCTCTTCAAGATGAAATATTTCGAGGAGAAAGGTCCTATCAGGAGGTCTTGAACCAAGTTCAAGCTCTGGCACCAGATAAATTGGATGAGTTTTATAACTTACAGAAGCATCGGAGAAATATCCTCCCCAAATTATTGCAAGGAGAAACCCCGACGACTCCAGCCACACAAAAAATGAAGACCCAAGGGTTAGAAATAGGGAGCTCTAGTGGATAGGATGCCTGAGAAAATTTGGAGGAAACTGAGGCCTTGATAAAGAAGGTAGAAGAAAATCCACAGTCCACACCGGATTAAAAAATAATTAACACAACTGGGAAGCAACCATCCACTAAGATAGGCAATCCTATACAATCTGTCACACCTCTACAGTTCAGTAGAGGGAACTCGATGGCCGAAGCTGTATTCATAGGAGACCTTACACCTATTTCAGCAGAAGAGATGCCTCCTTCGGAATTCTTCTTCAGTAAGAAAAGAAGGGAGGTAGTAAAAAGAGAAACACACCAAAGGGATGGTGCGATAATCAAGAAGCACAAGGTGTTATTAGATGGGTAGGCCCTAGAAGAAGAAGACTTCGCTACAGAGGTCGCAGGCTCGCTGGGAGATTTTGGGAAATCAAACCATTTTTTAGTGAGCAACCTGAAGGAGAAGTTGAAGCAGAAAGATATACTGATAAGCCAATTGCAAAATTAGGTGAAAATGATGGAAAAGAATGTCAGGAGTGATATCAACAAGGATTTCAAGCAGATTAAAGCCAGTGATAGACAAGAAATCCAGTAGCTCAAATCCAGTCTTGATGAGATGTAGAAAAATTCATAGACAAGCATTGAATTAGTCAGACGGCTGCAAGCGAAGGTAAGCTTAACTGAAAAAGCAATAGTGAATATATCAGCTTTCCAAACCCAAACTATAGAGATACATAAATAACTGGAATCAATGCAACAAAGCCTTTTTAATAAGGTAGAAGCTCTCCAAAATCATTTTTAGGTGGTAAATCATTCCTTAGATAACATTTGTTTAAAGGAGAGAGGGGCTATCACCGCTCGGACCAATTTCCAAGAAGCAGTTGTGTCGTCGGCAAGAGGAGTATCTGTGGTTTCTAGGTTGTCTGTTTCAGAGAAAATCAGAGGTGATATAATATTGAAGACCCGGGAAACTAACATAGCTGAAAGTAAACGAATGGATAAAGAAGTGAAGGAGGCTTGTGAAGAAGCTTTTCATTCACTCGAAAAAGAATCATTAGGCCTCAGACAAGATAATATCTCTGAAGTATTAGGACAAGTTGATATAGTGAAGCATCAACTTAACATTAAGACAAACATGGAAGAGGCTCAGGATGAAATCTTACAATTAAAGTAGATTGATATTACTCAGATAAATAGATGGCTAGTGAAGACTAGTTTTCAGCTACAATCTATAGATTCAGAAGATAGGAGAATGGAAAATAGATTGCCTCAATTAGAAAATAAATTATATGCTTTTGAGGAAAATGACTTAACAAAACCCTCCAGGCTGGTGGTACAATTTGTGAGAAAATGTGTTAAATGTATCGAGCAAGGAAAAGGAAGCACCTCCGAGAACCAATGAGGTAATATATACACATCGTATGTACAGATCATGATTAGAGACTATCATTTTTTGAGCTAGACAACATGAAAGAAAAACGCCTCTGCCAGCATGACGAAGCGTTTCAGATTTCACATTTTGTAACCTTTACTATTTTAGAAATAAGTATAATTCCAACTGTTTAGGGTTGAGAACCTTTTTTATAAATACATATTTAGAAGAATGAACAAAGGCTTCTTCTTGCCGTATTGTAACTAAGAAAACTCATCCTTTGTGATTATTAATACAAGCGCAGACAGGGATTCCAAATTTTGTGCAGTTTGAGTTATGTGCTCTTCTTGTATTTCATATTTCCATTTTTCTTTATGTTACTCCTTGATAAGTGAATGATTTCAATTTAGTATAACATCTACTGTAATCATATTTCATTTAGTTATTTTATAAGCAAGCAATTTTTCCTTTGTATTTGCTATCAACAAATACAAGACCTACAATCTACTTGGATCACTATATCATATATCCTTTCAGGGGTGCATTCCACTCTTTCTTCTACTATAAACAAGGTAAGATTCTTCTGTCATTGATGCCTTAGTTTGTTTAATAGTTTTGTAATTTTCTCCATCACCACTCAATTTGATTAATTGACTCAAACGATGAAACACGACCTTTGTTCTATTCAACTATTAATTTCATTTGAGGATTTAAATTCTTACTTAACTAACGAAAGAAAAAAAACTCTTAAAACAAAACGTTCCTTAAATTCTTGATGCCTGACATTATTCTTTGAGCCTTAAGTTTAATCTCAAGAAAAATAATGTACACCATGACTATTTAAGTTGTAAGATGGGATATTGGCCACTAGAGCAGAATGATATAAATCATAACAATTGGAAAGGAAAAAGGAGTTGGGAGGGGTAGGTTTAGGGAGTAGTGCAAAAGAATTGGTAAGGGAAAAGGAACTGGAAGGGGTAGGATTATGGAGCAATGTAGAAGAATTGGAAAGGGAAAAGGAACTAGGAGGGGAGGGTTTAGGGAGTAGTGAACCAACACTAAGACCAAAAACAAAACCAACACTAGAACCAACAGCAAAAACAACACCAACACCAAAACCAACACTAGAAACAACACCAATGCCACTATTAAAATGAGCCCATTTACTCTGAGACTTAATGGATTCTACAAATATTTTCCTGTCTACCTTGGATTTCTATAACTAAGTCACAATGTTTTTTGAGGATCTTTAGTAGACATATGTTACTCAAGTTTTTTCTCTTGAATGCACTCAATTACAATTTTCAATGAAGCAATTTTTCTTGAGGTTGCATCATTCTGCAATAAGACATGGAAGTGTTCACTTCAAATCATATATCTAAATGACAAGTTAATATTTTGATAGTTTTATACTGATAAGGGAACATTCCCAACAAACACATAAGAATAAACATACCTATGCACCAATAGTATGTCTTCCCTATTTTTCTAATTTTTGTGACACTTTCTTTCCATCCTCTAGATGTTCCTTCAAGAAAGGAATGGGTGGAATATTTTATACAAGTCCAAATGCATAAAAAAATTGTATAGCCTCAATTTGATTTTCACTACTACTCAATATTTCCACAACATTTGTGAAAAAAAAAGACCAACATGTCTTGCATGGCCACAATCTACCCATTGGAAGTTCAAAGTGTTCCAAACAACTTGAAGTGGGCTTTATTTTCTTAGCTTTATGTGGTTGAGCACAATGGTCCTCCTTGATGGATCATGTGGTACTTGTTATCACACAGTTTGTAGTTAAGGAAAAAGATGGATGTAAGAAGGGAAAACTGGTGTAACTGATACTATCCCACCATTGTCACCTCAATGGGATAACTCTTTTTGTTTAGGGAGGTAACGCCTAGGGGAGACATCCCCGGTGACTTGGGGATTTGAGAAGGCAAAGGCTTATGGCTAAGTAATATTATTCCCCCTCACAAGTCACCACCGATCAGAAAGTCAGGCATAATAGCCAATAAAGATAAAAGATAACCAGAAATAGTAACCAAGAAGTGTACCTTCTCGAGACAAAGCAACAAAGAAACTATGGATATGCAAAATCACTTGCTTGGTTAGTACTTCATATTATTATGGAATTTTGATATAAAGCAATTTATAAACAATATTATTGATGAAGCAAATCAAATTTGTGCAATGGAAATGATTATAATATATCACTTCATAATAAATGCTAATGGAAATCAATGTAACAATATCAATATCAAGAAACAATGCCTTAGCTAATCATTCAATTGGTTTTAAATATATGAATTCTGCAATGTATAAAAATAACTCAAGTAGATAACGACAGAAATAGGGTTAGTAGATGTTAGTCTAATCTAGGGTTAGAAGGATTAGTAGTTATTCAAGATTTGTTTAGGGGTTGTATGTGATCAAGGTACTCAATACAAGAGGTCCTAGATCAGTGCACCATTAGGGAAAATGGAGTCAAATGACTGCAAATGTTGAAGGGTTGAACTGATAATGATATGGCCAAATACGAGAGGGTTAAATGTTGAGGTGTTGCTAAAGCAAGGGCTTAATAATGAAACCCTAGGGGAGAAAGGATCACTAAGGTGTAGAAACCCTAGGCCTTAGTTCTCTCTCCTTCTTCTTTAGCTCAATGGCAAGAATAAAATCGACTAGCTTAAGTGATAGAAGAAATGGCTAAGAACAAGAGGCTTTAATGATGAAGTGTTTCTATTGAAAGGCTTAATCAATAAAACCCTAGGGAAAATGGCTCACTAAGGTGTAGAAACCCTAGGCCTTAGTGCGTTTTCTCCTTCCTTGGCTCAAATACAAGATGAAAAATGGCTAGGCTAGAAGAATATGGATAGAGTGTTGCTATGGAAAGGATCTATCTTACTTCAGCAAATCAAATGGATCTTAATTTTAGTAGGGACACGAGATAAGGACCTTAGCATGTGCTTGTCACCTGGGGTTTAATTCAGCAAATTATAATAACAAATGCACGTAAACAATACTATAACCATTCAATTAAGAAGTGTTGAAGAAATTCACTTACATAAACCAAGAAATCATGTAGCAAAACCCTAGTTGTAAACCTTCCACCAAGAGAAATGCCAAAAATGCCAAGAAAATGTCTCCTTCAACAAGTGTGCCTCAAAATTTCAGCCAAAACCCTAGAAGAGGGAAAACATTTCAGACCTCACTAATGTCTGAGTGAAAGATGATGAAAATATGAGAGTTAAAACCCTCAATATATACCATACCAATGACCTTAATTAAATTTTAGGTCATTAAAAGGATGACAAGGCCAAAATACCAAAATAATATTGTTTCACATTAAATGTCATAAATTAAACCCTAATCAAGCAAAATAAAGACGTCATGCCCCTTATAGGGTGGCGTTATCCATTTATAGGGAAAATATATCCTTCTAGAGAAAAACATTAGCCCTCCTTGGGCTTCTCCAATCTGCCACATGTGCCAAATTGCCATGACTGTCTCCCCAAAATGTCTAGAAAGATGGATGATGTCATGATCCTCTTGGGTGATGTCCTGGGCCTTCCAAGGCCAACGTTTCAATGAAGAGGGCACAACCCCCCTAGGTAAGGCTCTGCCATGGTGCCTCTGTGGAATGTCCTCTTCTTCTTTGGTGCAAACCCCTCTGTCCTGTCTTTGCCCCTTGCTAGTTCTCAACATCCATTTGGTGGGATCTTCAGCCCCATGGAGATTCTAACTAATCATCTCCCCATGTGTACTTGTCCAATGTGGTACCTGTCCATCGGGTATGATCCTGCACATCAACAGATACGCCTTCCATGGGCTCATAAGTCTTATGGATCATAGCAATGTCAATCACATATAATCATAAATATTATTAAACCTGTGCATAAAACCCCTTTTACCCCAGTCAAGTGCTCAAAGAAATTATACAAATATGCAATGCAAGTTTGGAGGAAGTAACAGGGCATCCTATTGGGATAGTGTCCACTAGAAAATGGATGTTTCCAGAAGAGATCAAATCTAATTCATGTAAATGGGTGAGGTGGATAAGGGATGTCCTGAAAAGGGGTGCAGTGATATCAAGGAAATGCAAGGCTTACCTATGGGTGCCTTTGTAGAAGGCGAGCTATACCTCTCCTGGATGAAAATGTTTTCAAGCCCATTCATGCATTTTATTCTTTATTCTTTATTTATTTTTCTTGAAGAGGCTAATTTGGGGACATTTCTCTGGTGTGGTGGCTAGTGGTGGTAATGTTACCCACAAGTACTTTCACATAAATGAGAAGGTTGTCTTGTGATGAGACCCCCTTTCTCTTGGCCATGCAACCAAGAACCACTACCCTAGCATGGTAACCAACTTCTAGTAGTGTCATACCGCTAGGTGCCCATGGACGTAATAGGTTGGCTCGTGATGAGAACCCCTATCCTCTGACTAGGTCTTGTTTTATTATTTTTATGGGTCCCTCTTATTTCTTGTTGAGAAGCCTTTTATTTATTTCTCAGGGATCCCTGGGCGAAGCATCTCGAGGTTTTATTTTTAGGATTTTATCTTTTGCCAGATTTCTTTTACCTTCTGGACCTTTATCCCCTTCTTCCCACAAGGTAAGGTGAAACCCTTAAATTATTGGCCAACCCAATGCCCAGAAAAATGTAATGGGATGTATGAGTAGGAAGTAAGATGAAAAGGTGGTAATATGATAGGAACGGATGATGACTTTTCAGAAATCCCCCCAGTGGAAACTCAAAACCTATGGGCACATGCTTACTAGGGAATCCTGTCATCCCCCCCAGACATGGTCAAGTGGATAAGTATAAGATACAAGCATTTGTTAGAAACAAAAAGAATTAAATGCACATATTCAAAGGTTTTGAGGATCAGAGTGACACATACCGTGATACCTAGACTCATTACCTCATGGAGCAAGAACCATCTTTGATATAGGACCAAGCCGAGGTGATGGATGATGCTGCTGTTGACAAATTGGAGGTGTTGAAAGGAAGAAAATATGGGACCTCCAGGGCCATTCTCAAGTCGATATGGCTCTCGGTACTCCATGTCTAGGACCTGTGGGTGTCAAGACATAATTTCCTTAGATATCCCTAAAAGTGGGGGATAACATTTGGCTCCAACTCGGGGACATGTGCTCACCGTAGAGCACATGAGAACCTCAACATATCTGGCATAACTTGTAACTTTCTTGATCTCAATAAGAACTATCAACAATCATTTGAGGTGGTGATATCACCCCCAGCCCATACATATAAAACTAAAAACAAACATATGTATAAGTGTAAAAGTAAACTACTCTAACATGCAATGTAGATGGTATAATATAATGAATGCAAATGCCTATTTACATGTATTTACCTGTTGGATGGATGTTAGGTGTAGTCAAACGACCAATGAAACCAATCTAACAATGCCCCACAATACCTGCCTTTTTGCTTCATCATAAACCAAAACAGTGATAAGTTAAGCACAGAAATAACATGGGTTAGAGAATATATCGTATCATTGTAAATTACAAAGTCTAACTCATGGAGGCGGGTGGGAGGGATAAAATCATGCCAAGTCAATATCTGAGGAAAGTGCTCAATCCACTTCAGGAAGGGATCATGAAAAGTCAAAGGTTAAAAATAACTGACTCAGAAGGTTTCCAAACTGACCACCTAGGACGTCCTCACACTCTGAATCCAAGGAAGGGATTGACATGGATCTAGTAGACGACTGGAAAACTCTCAAGGGAAAGTTGAAAAACTGATATGACAGACTTAAACTTGTAGTATTCAACCAACCCTTGGACTCTAGGGTTTGTCCCGGAGGAAAATAAATATCAAATACACACTTCCCAACTACACCTATAGAGACACAACAAAGTAAAGAAATCAGAGGTGGTTTAGGAAAGTTGTCACAAGGATTCTTCCTCAAGCAAATGAAGTCCTTACTCCTCTCAAGACCCGAGCATGATGATGGTTGATAATCATATTCATGGAAATGATCCAAGTGCTTAGAGGAGTACTCATCAAAGACCTCAAGGTAAGACCGAAAATCATCAGGAAAACATGGTACTAGGTCAACCTTAGGTGTTTGGAAAGCATCGATAATCATATCATTTCCTTGTTTCCACTGGTCAAAATCAAAAGTAATTTGTTGTGATATCTGTAAGGGAAACACTTGGAAACGAGTCTCAATGTCGTAAATGGGGTTGTATCATAACCAACTACATCCCACTTACGTTCTCCAACATGTATGAACTCATCAATATCAACTATGTCAGTATCTGTATCAGAACATGGAGGATTCAAAACAATAAAAGGCTCATCCATCTCCTCCTCACTTCCAAAATCACATAGTAGAAAATAATCAAAATCTTGGAGAGGAGGGTGACTTACTGTTTCTTCTTGTGCAGGAGATTTGAGGACTTGGGTGTCTTCAACATGCATCACTATTTCATCCTTATGAATTGCTCCTTTGTCTTCAATTGTAAAACAAGGAAAGTATGCTTCATTCGAGGATTCCATTTGTCCTTTACTCTCTGAATCATGGGACAAGGAATTATCACAATCCTGAAAAGGAAAGAAACTAACCTCATTCTATTTTTCTTGTGCAAGAGAAATAGGCTCTTGGATGGCTTCATCAGAGAGAGGAGGGCATGTTGATATTTCGTCATCTTGTTTGGGTTCCGACTCCTCAACTGTTTCTTTAGCAATCCTTTGTTCTTGGAAAACTTCATCAAGATCTTTTCCCTTGGCATTTTGTTGGTCAAAAACTTATTTCCCTTCTTATTGGGAATCAACAGTAAAAGCTTCAAGTGAAACTAGTTTTTTCAAACTAAGAGTGTCTGAGGTATCTTTAGGGTCATTGATTTTGATCCCTAGAGAGGAAATGTGTTTTCACTTGGACAAGGAGAGATTTACCTCGATTCACATGGCCATGTTATAAGCTTCTGTGAGTGTTTTTGGACCCTTTTTATTGAGGAGGAAACTCAAATGTCCTAGAAGCGCATTGGTATAGAGATACACGAGGTACTTGTCTTCAGTACAATGGATTCTAGGAATATGGTATAGCAACATCTGAAACCTAATCATGAAAGCCTTGACAGTCTCATCATCAGTTTGTCTTATGTATTTGAGTCCTTAAAGTAATAATTGGATATACTCCAATTTCATGCCCCAACTCATGAGAAAGGTTTCTTCTAACTGGTCCATAGATGTGATGCTGGCAGTTGGAAGATTATCATACCATCTCCTAGCATTTCCTTGCAGAGTGACAGAGAAAATTTTCATTACCAAGTCTTCAACATCATCACTGATAGGGTGGATTTGAAGGAAAGCCCAAAAATTACTCATGTGATAGTCGGGTCTTTCCCCATCATTACCAGTGAATCTAGGGAGCCACTTTTCGTACTTTGAGGGAATTTGTCTGGGGTATCCCAAGATTTTACTCATGTCTAAAGGTTTGAAGGTCCCCAGGTCCCATTGAGAAGTCATAGTTGGATTCGTCATCGGTGGATTCACCAAATAGTTTTCTTGAAATTATCAAAGAAATAAGGGAATCACCCTTAGTGGAGTTGCCAGGTAAGCTTGTAAGATAAAGGCTCTTGAGGAAAGGCTTACCGAAAAAGTGTCGCCATGAGAAGAATTGACTAATTGTTCCCCAAAAACGACACCAAAATGTTATCGCATAGTTTGTAGTTAAGGAAAAAGATGGATGTAAGAAGGGAAAACTAGCGTAACTGAGACTATCCCACCACTGTCACCTCAAGGGGATAGTTCTTTATGTTTAGGGAGGTAAGGACTAGGGGAGATGTCCCTGATGACTTAGGGATTTGAGAAGGCAAAGGCTTATGGCTAAGTAATATTATTCCCCCTCACAAGTCACCACCGATCAAAAATTTCCACTTAATAGCCAATAAAGATAAAAGACAATCAAAAATAGTAACCAAGAAGTGTACCTTCCTGAGACAAAGCAACAAAGAAACTATGCATATGCAAGATCACTTGCTTGGTTAGTAATTCATATAATTATGGACTTATGATATAAAGAAATTGATAAACAATATTATTGATGAAGCAAATCAAAGTTGTGCAATGGAAATGATTACAATATATCACTTCATAATAAATGCTAATGGAAATCAATGTAACAATATCAATATCAAGAAACAATGCCATAGCTAATCATTCAATTGGTTTTAAAGATATGAATGTTGCAATGTATAAAGATAACTCAAGTAGATAACGACAACAATAGGGTTAGTAGATGTTAGTCTAATCTATGGTTAGAAGGATTAGTAGTTGTTCAAGATTTGTTTAGGAGTTGTATGTGATCAAGGTACTCAATACAAGAGGTCTTAGATCAATGCACCATTAGGGAAAATGGAGTCAAATGGTTGAAAATGTTGAAGGGATGAACTGATAATGATATGGCCAAAGACGAGAGGGTTAAATGTTGAGGTGTTTCTAAAGCAAGGCCTCAACAATGAAACCCTAGGGGAGAAAGTCTCACTAAGGTGTAGAAACCCTAGGCCTTAGTGATCTCTCCTCCTTCTTTAGCTCAATGGAATAAATAAAATTGGCTAGCTTGATTGATAGATCAAATGGCTAAGGACTAGAGGGTTTAATGATGAAGTGTTTCTATGGCAAGGCTTCATCAATAAAACCCTAGGGGAAACGGCTCACTAAGGTGTATAAACCCTAGGCCTTAGTGTGTTTTCTCCTTCCTTGGCTCAAATACAAGATGAAAAATGGCTACGCTAGAAGAATATGGATAGAGTGTTGCTATGGCAAGGCTCTATCTTACTTCAACAAATCAAATGACTCTTAATCTTAGTAGGGACATGAGACAAGGACCTTAGCATGTGCTTGTCACCTAGGGTTTAATTCAACAAATCTTAATAACAAATGCAAGTAAAGAATACTATAACCATTCAATTAAGAAGTTTTGCAGAAATTCACTTACATAAACCAAGAAATCATGTAGAAAAACCTTAGTTATAAACCTTCCACCAAAAGAAATGCCAAAAATGCCAAGAAAATGTTTCCTTCAATAAGTGCGCCTCAAAATTTCATCCAAAACCCTAGAAGAGGGCGCAAATTTCAGACCTCACTAATGTGTGAGTGAAATATGATGAAAATATGAGAGTTAAAACCCTCAATATATACCATACCAATGACCTTAATTAAATTTTAGGTCATTAAAAGGACGACAAGGACAAAATACCAAAATAATATTGTTTTACATTAAATGTCATAAATTGAACCCTAATCAAGAAAAATCAAGACGTAATGCCCCTTCTAGGGTGACGTTATCCCTTTCTAGGGAAAATGTAGCCTCCTGGAGAAAAACATTAGCCCTCCTTGGGCTTCTCCAATCTTCCACACATGCAAACCTTCCATGACTGTCTCCCCAAAACGTCCATAAAGCTAGATGATGCCATGAGCCTCCTGGGTGACATCATGGGCCTTCTAAGGCCAACGTTCCAATGAAGAGGGAACAAACCCCCTAGCGAAGGCTCTGCTAGGGTGCCTATGTGGAACTTCCTCCTCTTCTCTGATGCAAACCCCTATGTCTTGTCTCTGCCCCCTGCCGGGGTCTCAACATCCATCTGGTGGTCTCTTCAACCCCATGGAGGTCCGAGCTAATAATCTCCCCATGTGTACCTGTCCAATGTGGTACTCTTCCATTGGGTATGATCCTGCACATCAACCGATACACCCTCCATGGGCTCATAAGTCACAGGGATCATAGCAATGTCAATCACATCTAATCATCAATATTATTAAACATGTGCATAAAACCCCCTTTCCCCCAGTCAAGTGCTCAAAGACATTATACAAATATGCAATACAAGTTTGGAGGAAGTGACAGGGAATCCTATTGGGCTAGTTTCCACTAGAATATGGATGCTTTCGGAAGAGATCAAATCTAATTCATGTAAATGGGTGAGGTGGATAAGGGATGTCCTGACAAGGGGTGCAGTGATAGCAGGGAAATGAAAGGCTTACCTATGGGGGCCTTTGTAGAAGGCGATCTACACCTGTTCTGGATGCAAATGTTTCCAAGCCCATTCATACCTTTTATTCTTTATTCTTTATTGCTTTTTCTTCAAGAGGATAATCAAGGGACACTACTCTGGTGTGGTGGCCAGTGGTGGAAATGTTACCCACAAGTACTTTCACGTAAATGAGAAGGTAGGCTTGTGATGAGACCCCCTTTCTCTTGGCCATGCAACCAAGAACCATTACCCTGGCGTGGTAACCAACTTCTAGTAGTGTCATACCAGTAGGTTCCATGAATGTAATAGGTTGTCTCGTGATGAGACCCCCTATCCTATGACTAGGTCTTGTTTTATTATTTTTATGGGTCCCTCTTGTTTCTTGCTAAGAATAATTTTATTGCTTTCTCGGGGATCCCTGGGCGAAGCATCTTGAGGTTTTATTTTTAGGATTTTATCTTTTTCCATCTTGCTTTTACCTTCTGGGCCTTTAGCCCCTTCTTCCCACAAGGCAAGGTGCAACCCTTAAATGATTGGCCAACGCAATGCCCGGACAAATGTAATGGGATGGATGAGAGGGAAGTAAGATGAAAAGGTGGTAATTGGATAGGAGTGGACGATGAATTTTCATAAATCCCCCCAGTGGAAACTCAAAACATATGGGAACATGGTTACTAGGGCATCATGTCATCCCCCCTAGACATGGTCAAGTGGATAAGTATAATATCCGATAATTTGTTAGAAACAAAAGGAATTAAATTCACATATTCAAAGGTTTTGAGTATCAAAGTGACACATACCATGATACCTAGACTCATTACCTCATGGAGCAAGAACCATCTTCGATATAGGACCAAGCCGAGGTGATGGATGTTGTTGTTGCTGACAAAGTGGAGGTGCTGAAAGGAAGAAAAGATGGGCCCTCGGGGCCATGCTCAAGTTGATTTGGCTCTCAGTACTCCATGTCTAGGACCAGTGGGCCTCGAGACATAATCTCCTTAGTTATCCCTAAAAGTGGAGGACAACAATATTCTTGGTAGTGTCTTTCTTGATGATTTCATGTTCTTATGATAGTACTTATTTTCATTGATGAAAAAGGGTGGATTTAGTAACTAATTTGACCAAACAATAGTAGAAATAAATTTGAACAAGCAATAACTTATTAATATTCCAATTAGATAGGGAATGTTTGGAGGTATGTCATCACTTTCTATAGTAGGTGCTCTTATTTCCAGCTTGTCTTGAGGCATGATATAGGGCCCCTTCTTAGTATCACTTGATTTTTCATTGATGAAGGTGACCAAATGATGTTGTTGCTAACAATTTAGGACATGTACAATCTTATGAAAGAAATAAAGTTTATATGTCTTATTCAAACAAAATAGGGAAAATTTTAAGTCAAGGTTTATACCAACAATCAAAGAAGACATTTCCTTTCATTCCTTTTTCATGTTGATGGGTCAACTTTCTTATCACATTCTACCTCACATAGTGATTACAACATGATGGTGTTACTTTGGGATACTTATTCAAATATTGAGGGAGCGCTTTATATTGACATGATAATCTAGCCTTCTAAAAGGTTAGACCTAGGCACTTTTATTGTTCTTAGCAGTTAAAGCCGAAACTTCGTAAACACCAACGGGTCATTGGCCTACTCAAAAAAACAAGGCAAGTTCAACATAAGAAATTTTGGCTCAAAATACCCTCACTATTGGTGTGTACCTTGTTCATTTCCTGACTGGATATTTTCAGATCTATAGTGACAACATCAATCCTCATTTACCTTTGATTTGAAGCATGATGTGGCCTTGTTATCTTATTAAGTGTTTCTATTATGAACATATTACAAGGATTCCCTTGGCTATATGAGTAAATGAGTCATTCCAAATTTTATCATGCAAGGGATATGTTTTTGGCATATTCAAAAGGACTTGATACAAATACAAAATTTTCCCTAGGGATGATGCATCTTGTGTTCAACAACGCGCCTTTGTTGAAGGAGAAATAGAAGAGGTATGGATCTCCCTTGTGCCCTTGTTATGGTTTAGTGGTAATATATTGCCTCTAGGATTTGCAAATACAATAAAAACATGGAAGATGTCAAGGATTTGCAAAGACAATAAAACATCTATCAAGTTGAACAGTCAAATGGAGTGCAATATACTAGATATTCTCTTAACATTTTAGTTTATGGTTGGTACTAGCTTCAACCTAGGTTGATGAAAAATATGCATCACACGGCTCATGCATCAAGGATCTAGAACATGTTATAATTGTTCTTGACTCAATGTCCTTTTCTCTATGGAAATTCTTTAGTAGGCAATATGAAGTGCATGTTATCTGGGTGGATTAACTTCGAAGTGTTAATGGGTGAACCCCATTTTGATGGAATACATGGAGATGAGTTAATTCTACTAGTCCAATATTATAAATTTTTAATATGTTGTTGTGCCACATGAGTAGTGTACTTAGAGAAGTTTTGTAACACTAGTTATTAGTAATTTTTTTGACATTGAGAAGAAACTTTATCTATGTTGCATTGATGGTTAAGTGTTTGAATTATGATGATTTGATAGTTGGTTGCAGAGGATGTTTTCTATGTGTCTACAATTTTATAATGGTTCAGTTATATTTATAACAATCAATAAATATTCGAGGTACATATGCAGTAATCAATAAATATATTTGAGGTATATTTGCAGAATATCCAAGTAAATCTATTGATATGGTTTCAAGACAAATTGTGGCAACATTCTTAGTTATGTGAGAAATATATTTATACATATCTAAAAGAAGCAAGTTTCTTTGGCTAACATACTCAGTTATTTCATAGCATAAGACTTGATGTTGTGGTAGCGAAGATAGTGGCCCCTTGCTTATAATATTGAGCTTGTTATTATCTTGATTTTTATTGTTAAATTGTTGTACCTCCATTTTAATGGGTTGCATTCACACACCCTGCATTGCAACACCAATAACAACATTATTCAAGTTTTCAATTGATTTATTTGTTCCTTATTTCAATTTATTTATGTGTTCAAGTCATATATTTATAAGGATCACAAGGATGCCACCAATATTCCTAGTGCACAGACATATCTGGGTTTGTTTATCCTATGAGAATTTTTTTTCCTCTCGCTCATGTGGTAATAACATACGTTGAGATTGCATGTCAAATAGTTCCAATGTAAATACACTTATTATGAAAGGATCATGTTATGAATTCTTAGTAAAGATGTTAAGCTTAGATGCTTTCTATTTGAATTTTGAAACCGTGTAACTTGGATGTACATGTATATACATATTTAGAGGGTCATATATTAGGTATCAATGCCCATTAGATGAATAGTTCATTTTCTTCGATAGAAGATTGTTAAAGAGGTTTCCTTTTGCATATTTCATTTCCTAGTACTCTTGTTTTTTTTTGTTTTTTTTATTGCCATATCATCTATGCATGGAAAATAATCTAATACATCATTCCAAATTGCATTTATTGTAACCAAAAATCTAATTTACAATTTTAAGGTCTAAGTTTATATCCACTAGAAGATTTTATGGTCTCATTTGTACCCAATAGTTAACACTTATGCTTGGTGGGAGTTTCTTTTCCTTATAGTTCTAAGGCCTAATCTATTCACAACATTTATTACAAATTTGTATGTCCCTTAACTTTTTTATAAGCCAACAAAAATATAAGGGATAAAAGTGACCTATCTTCCTTGGAAATGGGTCCTTTTTGGGTACAAATGGATGATTAGAGAGGAATTCATGCATGGAATGTGACGAATAATTATTATTATACTTTTGGATTTATTGATGGATAAAATTATGCGTGCTCCTATTTAGGAACATCCTATGATGAACTTGTTTGAAGTATCCTTTCATAATTGATGAATGAGTACTAATAAAGAATCCATAATAGAAGTGGTAGATAAAAGATTGATATCTCCTTAGTTTGACTGAAGTGGTGGTCGAGATCAACACATATGAACTTTGTGGTGAAATGTCATCAAAACTAGTAGAGATATATGAAAGAGTGTATAGTGAGAACCTTGACAAAAACAACTCGTGATGCTTTCAACGTTGTCTAGTGGATAGACAAATTATGTTTCTTTTTACAAATATGTTAAATGAGTATATTAAAGTTTAATGAATACATTTTCCTATTATTATATATGGTTTTATACTTTATCAACAAAATCACCAAGACTTTACAAGGTTTTATAATTCAGTGAAAGATTCCCCAAGATTTTACAAGATTTTATAATTCAGTGAAAGATTCACCAAGATTTTACAAGATTGTATAAAATAGTAAAATATTAGCCAAATATACACATTATATTATTAATAAAATAACCTTTAAATGTTTCTATGTATCTTGGGTATTCGACCATTTTTTATACATATAAATTTAAGGACTCTTATAATTACCCTTGAAAATCATAAATCATTGTTTAGAGTAATATATATATTGTAGTGGACATTTGATTTGTAAAACAACCATAAAATAGAGAAAATATTGATAAATTAAATAATGAAAATTCTTTGTAATAACATTGTTTTAGAATGCAGCCAACCTACAAAATATGATGAGAAATAATAGGTTTTACACAAAACTTTTATAAGAAATTAAAAAGGTTACACACAAACCTTTTCTAAGACATTACTCCAAGTGGAAGAACAAAAACATATACAATTATTTCTTTGAGAAGTGAAACCAACATTTCAACATTTTACCAAAAAAATCTATGATCTCACTGAACACTTGATTTTCACATATGATTTTTCATTTCTAAATTATTATAGGAGTATCAAAGGCATAAAAAAAAATGAGAACAAAACTATAACATGTTTAGCTAGATGTCAGTGATGTAAAAGATGTGGATCCCAATTGAATGACATAAATACTTGACACAATAGTACAAACCACTTATAGTAGTGTTCTTTTAGTAGGAACACATTGTAATATTTAAGCAAAAAACCATAGTTGCATATTTCCCATAGGAGAGTAAAGTTCGAGCAACTATATACTATGCAATTTAGTAAAGAGTTTTCACAATTGTCAAAGAACAAGAAATCACTGTTGCAAGTAGAGGATGGAGGAATTTATTAGTACTAATGGATATCGTTTAATTGTATTTCAGAAACAAAATATTTCAAATCAAAAAGAATATTTCTCAATTATATTTTAGTACCACTTGCAATAATTATTGAATATTTTTGTTTCCTCTTAATTTTTTTTTTTTTTTCTTTTCTTTTTATGTAACACACTCAAGAAAATCACTTGATAGACATACTTTTTAGAACCTATCAAAAACCCAAACTAGTGAAATGTTCAATCTCATAATTGTGACAAAAAATCTTCGGTACCCAACCATTTAATCATACATCTTGAACTAACTCTTTGAATTACAATACAAAAATCAAAACAACAAAGACACTGCACTCTTAAATTTTGAATAAAAGTATAGCCTCAGGTAACTAGATAAAAAATCCATGCATGGTAGAACAACCTTGAGATTTCATATAACCGTCACAAAACAAATAATATCAATAATGTAAAATAAACTTTGTTGTTGGCACTAATCATTTAAGAAGATAATACTTATTGTTTAGTAACCAAAAATATTGCCATTACAACAAAGCTAAGCTTGAGGTAGAAAACATATGATGTAATGACATATATGTCAAGTATTACTACCACTTAGTGTTGCTATTTTTCACACACCAAAGAAACATCCATTGAAAGGAGCATATTTTACATGCACGCCATGCTACTAAGATGTTCTCAACATTACAAGTTCCACAAAACACAACAAATGTTGACTATCCTAAGGTCCCGTGTAGTTAATTTAGAAGTTGTAGTATTTAAAGAGACTAGTTGTTGGACTTAATAATTAAGTCATATCATTAGGATGCTTAGTTTTTAATCAATTCAATATATAACTCTTTAGGTTATCATTAGGATGCTTAGTCTCTAATCAATTCAATATCTATCTCTTCATGTTTAGTTTCCCACACTTCATAATGAATTCCTTCAAGCTCCCCTCTTATGCTATATTTGGAAGTTGTGTAATGCATCGTTGTCCCTATTTGAGAATGATTATGAGACATAAATAATGTAATAAACAAAATCAAACATTTTGGTAATATATAAAAAAATGTGAAGTATATAGAACTAAAGGTTGATGCAATGGAACTATATTTTATTAAACTAGAACAATGTAGTGAAAAACTATATGTCAAACCTAAACAAAAATAAAAAGCATGATATTGAAAAAGTATGGTAATTTTTATGTGTTAAATGAAAAAAACTGACAAATAAATTAAAAAATATCTTTCTCTTTCGATAGTTTTAACTTGTCACAAATTCAAAATCAATTTGCATATCAACAATTGTTTTTCGCAAAAGAGGCTATGGAATAATTGCATCTCTTTGCGACAATCCATGCATCTCTAGGGTAAGCAAGCTATGTATAGGTGAACCAATATCATTTTAATGTTCACTCATCTCTTGATCTACTTACAATGATACTTTTAGACAGGGTGATTAGGTGTCTTATCTCTCAAGCCAAGTTGAGAATAGGGGTGCTTAATGAAGACAAAGGTAAATTTGAGTGATGAGCATTTCCAAATCAAAATTTAATAACAAAATCATTTGATTCCAATTTTAGGATGACAATCTTCTTCCTCAAGGCTAATGTCCTTGACACTTTTGAGCGCTGGTGCTCCTCGACTCCAATTTGCCTCAATTAAGGAGAGACCAAAACCAAAGAAAACATAGCATTTGTTGTAATACCACCACATCTTGTGATATCAATAATATCTAGCACCTAAGAGTTTTAAATGATTGAAGCCACGACCATGTATGTTAATCCTATGTACCACCACAACAATAAATTGGACATGATTTTACAAGAGGCATGCATGGTTACCAACTCTTAATTTGCAAGATAACAATGTTTACTAGTAACTTAAATTATTTCCTATGATAAAACATAAGAAAAATGGACATGAACATAAATTTCTATCTATAACTCGTACAAAACTTGACAAAAAAATCTAGTTTGGAATTTTAATAATTTAATTTACTATAACCCAAACTTCTCAATGGATTAACAAATCATGATCTATGAAAGCTCTACTCCATCACATGAGTTGAATCCTATAAAATGTTCAATATGTATTAAAATAGGTTTCATTTTCTCATGCTAAGTGGGAAACTGACTAATGGATAGAAAAGGAAAAAAAAAATCAGATAGACCATATTCCCATAATAGATTGTAGAAAGCCATGTGTCGTTGCTACTTGGTTAAGGTGTAATGATTAACAATAAATTTCACTTAGTATTGCATTGTCCATAATTGAATAATGGAAATTGATTTAAAATTAGAGAAATGCTAAAATGAATTCATTTGGTGTATGGTGTAGTTGGCAATCATTATATCAAGATGTTATCATAGACCTAGTTACTTTGTTATGGGAATTTCAATCTCAAAATTAAAAATTCACTAAACTTCAACCCTAAAAAAAACTTCAGGTTAGTCTTTTTCAAATTTAATTGACTATACTTGACATATACCTTTCCACCTAGCAAACTAATACTTAATGTTACATAAAAGTGTTGTCATAAAAGTGTTTGACACAAGAGGCTGTAGGGAATGGAAGTGTAGTTTTACAAAAAAAAAATTGTTTACAAATGAAAAATAAAATGTAAATTTGTGAAGGGATTCAAAATAAAAATGTAAAACTTACTTGATGTAGATCATAAGATGTATATTGTGTCGAAAAATCTAACAATATGCCACAAATGGTAAATGGGGAGAAAAATCTGGTGTTGAGGGTGATGGGGCCCTAAAACCTTTTTTTTTTTTCTCACGACCAAGAAAAATTCAACCTTGTAATAAAAAAAATGGTAGAGTTCATCCATGAATCTACAAGCATGAACTAGATATGACTTCATAAACCTGTAAACAAAGAGTTGTGAAGGTGAATCTTGGTGAAAAATTAAATAACCTCCGCACCAATCAAGTCCCAAAGATCATAAAACAAACACCCTTTGATGACCATTCTCCAATTGTAATTGAATAATCCGCACACTTATCAAACAAAAAATGTAGAACTTTCTTGGTGTATACCATGAGATTCCTATTGGGTCAAATTGATGAAAGTCTTCTTCGAATCCAACAATATGCAATGAATTATAATCGGGGAAAAACACTTAATGGTTCCATAGGACAACTACAAGTTAGGATGTAGGAAAATGGTAACCACCTAAGAGGAACGAGGGTTTGCAGAGGAAAATGGCAAAGAGATGTCACGGTTTCTCAGTTCAATGTAAACGTAGTAACAATAATGGTGTAGTATTGTCAATACTCTCTCCAACATTGTATTTCAATCACTGTTGAGCAACAACCATGTCGTTCCAATGGTCATAACATGAACTATGCATTCAAGACTTCACAATCTCACATGATCCGCTTGAACTGACTGACAAGCACGATGGATCAATCGATCACAATCAGAAATGTGAGAGGGGTTGATCGGTCACAATCACAAATATGCTTCATAGGAAGGAAACACTTTACAGCATGATAATTTAGAAATGACAAAAAAATATTATTTTCTTTATTGTATGAAAAAATAAACACGAGGGAGTGAAACAAACATTTAAAGTCTTTGAAATAATGCCAAGTCATGCATATCATTAATTAACCTGGCAATTTCATGCATAAATGGACTTTTGCATCAACACTAAGAACATAATTTCAATGGAAACTTAGGTCATTCCTTTATTTGAATACCCTATATTATTAATCTATCAGAGGATATATGGTTAGTTTTTCAAAGTTACTTGGATTAATTAAGTTCTTATTGATTTACTAACAATAATGAGATTAACTTTTAAACACATAAAAGTAAGAAATTAATTGAATTGGCCAAGTTATTATTAAAATGAGTTCAAAGGGGTGGTAAGGGTGGGGGGGTGGGGTAATCATCTTTGATCTTGAATGGAAATAGAAACAAATTAGGCTTGGGGTCTAAGGAACTCCACTAATAACCAAGACGCATGCTCTCTTTTAAAAATAGATTATAACTAACAATTCTAGAATCAAGTCTTTTCTTATTATAGGAAATTCAAGCATAATCATCAAATCGATTATCTCAAAATCTATCCTATCTAACAACATGCTAGCATCTATCCTTTGTCACTCTTAAAAGCAGATTCGTTCTTTTGAAAAAATCTTATTTTTTCAAATATTGAGGGAGCATAATTACCAAGTGGACTTGCTCGCCAATGAGGTCACTTCATTAAAAATGGGGTGTTAAGAATTAATGAAGGTTTAATTAACCATTGATCCATACCATAACCTTATATCCATGCATATGAAGGCGCATATGAATTGGCTCTTGGATTCTCTCTGTGTGTTTGGTTATCTGGAGTTTCTACATTAGAATTCGGAACTTGTCATCCCAGTTTTGTGGGTTTCAATCTCAATAGGAGGTTATATTTTAGTGTTCTGGGTTCTTTTTCTTAGGGTTATGGTCTCTTGTCTCTGGCTTAGTAGGTTTATCAGGCCTAAAAAATATTGAAATTCATTTTGTTCTTCTAGTGTTGGGCAGTCTTTGGAATACTGGGGTTCTTGTTTCATTGATATAGGGATACCTTGGGAGGAAATCAATTCTTGGTTGGCACCTATGTTTGTGTGTTTCCTTTATGGATTACAATGAAGTTCAAGAAATTTGAAGAGTTCTTTTAATGCATGAAGAATATATCCAATGTAACATGACTTCCCTCTTCTCAACCATCTCAAAGGTCCATGAAAATGAGCACCAATGCACCTCCCAAATTGCCTTAATTATGAGTACACTTGTTCAACAAAAACAAAAAATAGCCACTTTGGAAGTTGAATGCAATATGTTGAGAAACATGGTTATAAATATAAGAAAATGATCTCATTCAAGTTCCTCTAATAATCATAGGATGTCAATTAATTATTCTCAAAGAGAATTAAAGGAAGAAGACATGAATCACAAAATAATAGAGGATATGGATCTTTGGAATCATGATTATTTTCCTTCCATTGTCAGATTGGAAGAAGCTAGCAACCCCATGTCTTTCACTATATTTAATGTTCTCTAAAGCATTTAGAATATTAAGTGTAGTATTGGAATATTTTGATTATAGACATTTGCAAGGTTTGTTTTTTTGCTTATAATGAACTGCCTATTTTTCTTACCAACAGACAATAGTAATATATAATTCTATTATTTAGCATAACTACAACTTTTATAATACAAATTTCTCTAAATTTTAATTATAAAAAAATAAGATCAGATAAAAAAAAAACATGTTATTTGTGAACACAGTAAATCAAACTAATATATAAATGTTAAGAAATGCGAAAATAACCTTAAATTAATGCTAAATAAAAAAAAACACATCAAATTGATTTATATATTCATAATAAAGACTGAAAAAACAAAATTATATTTTACAAATATTTTTTTAATAATTAAATATAAAAAAATAAGATCAAATAAAAAAAACATGTTATTTGTGAACACAGTAAATCAAACTAATATATAAATGTTAAGAAATGCGAAAATAACCTTAAATTAATGCTAAATAAAAAAGAAACACATCAAATTGATTTATATATTCATAATAAAGAATGAAAAAACAAAATTATATTTTACAAATATATTTTTAATAATTAAATATAAATGTTTGTATATAATCATTGTTCTTTATCATGTAAATAGGATTATTTAAAAAAAAATAACTCTCGATATTTGTTCGATATCATGATACCATGTTTTATCTTGAAAGTCGTAAAAAATACTATCGACAATATGTTTGTTAGATACAATGTTTTATCTTGAAAGTAAAAAAAGCACACTCTACAATATGTTGAATTAAATATTAAATCTCATATTTTATAGCTTTTTTAATACTAACTCTTCTTACCACATGCCTTTACATCTATTGAAATAATTACTAATAAGCATTTTTTGAAATAATTACTAATAAGCATTTTTTGAAATAATTACTAATAAACATTTTTTAAATATTACTAGAAAATAATTACATACAAAACTAAAAAAATAATTACTAATAAGCATTTTTTGAAATAATTACTAATAAACATTTTTTAAATAATTACTAGAAAATAATTACATACAAAACTAAAAAAATAATTACTAATATTACATTAAAATAGAGAAGGAAGCATTATCATAAACCAGGAGGGAAACCAAAGTTAGATAGTATATTACATTAAAATAAAGAAGGAAGCATTATCATAAACCAAGAGGGAAACCAAAGTTAGGCATGTTATAATATATTTGTAAAACAAAATATTATTGACACACCGATCATATAACTTCATGTCATTCGATTTTCATGTACTACCTTAGGTTTCCCACTATATAACAATGTGAAATAGTTCATGGTCCAATGTAAAAGGAATGTTTTCCACTATATAACAATGTGAAATAGTTCATGGTCCCATGTAAAAGGAGCATAAAGAAGATAGTATCATTACATTTAAGAAGAAGTAGTGGTGAGGTTGAAGCACTTGAATAAATTAGCATACTCGGGGGAAGGGAATGTTGAAGAGAATATACGGTGGATATGTTGTAAAACTAAAGTAGAGTGATCTTTTTGGATAGTGCATTGTGACTTATTATGTTCCACTAACATTTTGAGATCCAATTATGTTCCACAACGTTTTGAATTCCAGATGGTTCATGGATATACCTTTTATTTATGGTTTCCCAACTTATCTTAATGAATTTTATCACATTTGTGCTTCTTTTTAAATCTAGTTATTTGTAAATTAGAGGGAGAGACACTGCAAGAGAACCATTATGCTATAAGCATCCCCATGTATGTGCAACTTGCAACCATACAATAATGCCACTGATTACAAATTTACATGTTAATTTTTAAGATGTTATTGGTCATTCCTTCTACTATCGTGTATAGAGTAATGTTCAAAACATAGAATAAGAGACTTTACTGGTCCCTCCCTATCATAGCATCGAATGATAACTGGGGGAGGGGTTGATTCTACAAAAACTTATTTGTGCAAGAAAAAAAAAATATAGACTTGGGTTAGTCCCTAGATTCCATATTATTTTGTTTGGAGAATCAATGTCCACTAGTTTCTTTATGAACTTGATTACAAATATGTCCATTAGGGAATGCACTAGTATGAATGTTAGGTTATGATTCACTATGAGTAATATGTATGTATTTATGTTGGACAATACATCGATCCATTTGTAAAAAAACGAGGTAGCATGTATATGGTCATGATGTTCAAAAATGTGTGTTGGGAAATCGATAATAGATATCGTTCTTTGTTTTTCTTTACAATACCAATATTTAAGAAGGGTTTTCCAAATTTTCTTCAATATCCCCCTTGATGAGAATATTAATATAAATAAATGGTTAGCTAACCCTTCTTCAATGTCCATTTTGATGAGAATATTAATGTACATGAATCTTGAACTAACCCTTTCCTAGGCTCCCCCTAAATGAGAATAGTGTGCTCAAGGAAGGGTGAGTCAACACTCCCCTAGGATTCCCTTGAACAAGAATAATATCTTTGAGGAAGGGTCAGTCAACCCTTTCCTAGTCTCCCCCTCAATTAGAATACTAAGCTTGTAAAAGGTGCAATTTACCCTTCCCCTAAATACCCCTCAATTTGAATACTATGCTTGAGGAAGGGTTAGACGACCCTTCCTTGACACAAATACTAAGTTTGAGGAAGGATTGGTTGGCCCTTCATCGAGATCCCCCTTGATGTGAATACTATGCTTAAGGGTCATTTGACCCTTCCTTGGGATCTCTTGTAATGAGAATAATATGCTTGAGCTAGGGTCGGTTGACCCTTCCACATGCTCCCCCTCAATGAAAATACTATGCCTAAGGAAGTATAGGTCAACCCTTCCTAGTAATCCCTCTAAATGTGAATAACAAGCTTAAAGAAGGACCAATAGACAATTATTCAAGATCCCCATAAATGTTAATACTATGCTTGATCAAAGGTCAGCTAAACCTTCCTTTGGCTCCCCCTCAAGTCGAATATTAATCTTAAGGAAGGTTCGGTTGACCCTTCCTCAATCTCTCCCTTGGCATGAATACTAATATTAAATAAGGTATAGTCAACCATTCCCTAGGATCCCTTATGATGATAATATTATTCTTGAGGAAGTATCAACAAAACCTTCCCC
>ML780011.1:239399-263881 GCA_009831015.1 Picea engelmannii
AAGTAGATAACGACAACAATAGGGTTAGTAGATGTTAGTCTAATCTATGGTTAGAAGGATTAGTAGTTGTTCAAGATTTGTTTAGGAGTTGTATGTGATCAAGGTACTCAATACAAGAGGTCTTAGATCAATGCACCATTAGGGAAAATGGAGTCAAATGGTTGAAAATGTTGAAGGGATGAACTGATAATGATATGGCCAAAGACGAGAGGGTTAAATGTTGAGGTGTTTCTAAAGCAAGGCCTCAACAATGAAACCCTAGGGGAGAAAGTCTCACTAAGGTGTAGAAACCCTAGGCCTTAGTGATCTCTCCTCCTTCTTTAGCTCAATGGAATAAATAAAATTGGCTAGCTTGATTGATAGATCAAATGGCTAAGGACTAGAGGGTTTAATGATGAAGTGTTTCTATGGCAAGGCTTCATCAATAAAACCCTAGGGGAAACGGCTCACTAAGGTGTATAAACCCTAGGCCTTAGTGTGTTTTCTCCTTCCTTGGCTCAAATACAAGATGAAAAATGGCTACGCTAGAAGAATATGGATAGAGTGTTGCTATGGCAAGGCTCTATCTTACTTCAACAAATCAAATGACTCTTAATCTTAGTAGGGACATGAGACAAGGACCTTAGCATGTGCTTGTCACCTAGGGTTTAATTCAACAAATCTTAATAACAAATGCAAGTAAAGAATACTATAACCATTCAATTAAGAAGTTTTGCAGAAATTCACTTACATAAACCAAGAAATCATGTAGAAAAACCTTAGTTATAAACCTTCCACCAAAAGAAATGCCAAAAATGCCAAGAAAATGTTTCCTTCAATAAGTGCGCCTCAAAATTTCATCCAAAACCCTAGAAGAGGGCGCAAATTTCAGACCTCACTAATGTGTGAGTGAAATATGATGAAAATATGAGAGTTAAAACCCTCAATATATACCATACCAATGACCTTAATTAAATTTTAGGTCATTAAAAGGACGACAAGGACAAAATACCAAAATAATATTGTTTTACATTAAATGTCATAAATTGAACCCTAATCAAGAAAAATCAAGACGTAATGCCCCTTCTAGGGTGACGTTATCCCTTTCTAGGGAAAATGTAGCCTCCTGGAGAAAAACATTAGCCCTCCTTGGGCTTCTCCAATCTTCCACACATGCAAACCTTCCATGACTGTCTCCCCAAAACGTCCATAAAGCTAGATGATGCCATGAGCCTCCTGGGTGACATCATGGGCCTTCTAAGGCCAACGTTCCAATGAAGAGGGAACAAACCCCCTAGCGAAGGCTCTGCTAGGGTGCCTATGTGGAACTTCCTCCTCTTCTCTGATGCAAACCCCTATGTCTTGTCTCTGCCCCCTGCCGGGGTCTCAACATCCATCTGGTGGTCTCTTCAACCCCATGGAGGTCCGAGCTAATAATCTCCCCATGTGTACCTGTCCAATGTGGTACTCTTCCATTGGGTATGATCCTGCACATCAACCGATACACCCTCCATGGGCTCATAAGTCACAGGGATCATAGCAATGTCAATCACATCTAATCATCAATATTATTAAACATGTGCATAAAACCCCCTTTCCCCCAGTCAAGTGCTCAAAGACATTATACAAATATGCAATACAAGTTTGGAGGAAGTGACAGGGAATCCTATTGGGCTAGTTTCCACTAGAATATGGATGCTTTCGGAAGAGATCAAATCTAATTCATGTAAATGGGTGAGGTGGATAAGGGATGTCCTGACAAGGGGTGCAGTGATAGCAGGGAAATGAAAGGCTTACCTATGGGGGCCTTTGTAGAAGGCGATCTACACCTGTTCTGGATGCAAATGTTTCCAAGCCCATTCATACCTTTTATTCTTTATTCTTTATTGCTTTTTCTTCAAGAGGATAATCAAGGGACACTACTCTGGTGTGGTGGCCAGTGGTGGAAATGTTACCCACAAGTACTTTCACGTAAATGAGAAGGTAGGCTTGTGATGAGACCCCCTTTCTCTTGGCCATGCAACCAAGAACCATTACCCTGGCGTGGTAACCAACTTCTAGTAGTGTCATACCAGTAGGTTCCATGAATGTAATAGGTTGTCTCGTGATGAGACCCCCTATCCTATGACTAGGTCTTGTTTTATTATTTTTATGGGTCCCTCTTGTTTCTTGCTAAGAATAATTTTATTGCTTTCTCGGGGATCCCTGGGCGAAGCATCTTGAGGTTTTATTTTTAGGATTTTATCTTTTTCCATCTTGCTTTTACCTTCTGGGCCTTTAGCCCCTTCTTCCCACAAGGCAAGGTGCAACCCTTAAATGATTGGCCAACGCAATGCCCGGACAAATGTAATGGGATGGATGAGAGGGAAGTAAGATGAAAAGGTGGTAATTGGATAGGAGTGGACGATGAATTTTCATAAATCCCCCCAGTGGAAACTCAAAACATATGGGAACATGGTTACTAGGGCATCATGTCATCCCCCCTAGACATGGTCAAGTGGATAAGTATAATATCCGATAATTTGTTAGAAACAAAAGGAATTAAATTCACATATTCAAAGGTTTTGAGTATCAAAGTGACACATACCATGATACCTAGACTCATTACCTCATGGAGCAAGAACCATCTTCGATATAGGACCAAGCCGAGGTGATGGATGTTGTTGTTGCTGACAAAGTGGAGGTGCTGAAAGGAAGAAAAGATGGGCCCTCGGGGCCATGCTCAAGTTGATTTGGCTCTCAGTACTCCATGTCTAGGACCAGTGGGCCTCGAGACATAATCTCCTTAGTTATCCCTAAAAGTGGAGGACAACAATATTCTTGGTAGTGTCTTTCTTGATGATTTCATGTTCTTATGATAGTACTTATTTTCATTGATGAAAAAGGGTGGATTTAGTAACTAATTTGACCAAACAATAGTAGAAATAAATTTGAACAAGCAATAACTTATTAATATTCCAATTAGATAGGGAATGTTTGGAGGTATGTCATCACTTTCTATAGTAGGTGCTCTTATTTCCAGCTTGTCTTGAGGCATGATATAGGGCCCCTTCTTAGTATCACTTGATTTTTCATTGATGAAGGTGACCAAATGATGTTGTTGCTAACAATTTAGGACATGTACAATCTTATGAAAGAAATAAAGTTTATATGTCTTATTCAAACAAAATAGGGAAAATTTTAAGTCAAGGTTTATACCAACAATCAAAGAAGACATTTCCTTTCATTCCTTTTTCATGTTGATGGGTCAACTTTCTTATCACATTCTACCTCACATAGTGATTACAACATGATGGTGTTACTTTGGGATACTTATTCAAATATTGAGGGAGCGCTTTATATTGACATGATAATCTAGCCTTCTAAAAGGTTAGACCTAGGCACTTTTATTGTTCTTAGCAGTTAAAGCCGAAACTTCGTAAACACCAACGGGTCATTGGCCTACTCAAAAAAACAAGGCAAGTTCAACATAAGAAATTTTGGCTCAAAATACCCTCACTATTGGTGTGTACCTTGTTCATTTCCTGACTGGATATTTTCAGATCTATAGTGACAACATCAATCCTCATTTACCTTTGATTTGAAGCATGATGTGGCCTTGTTATCTTATTAAGTGTTTCTATTATGAACATATTACAAGGATTCCCTTGGCTATATGAGTAAATGAGTCATTCCAAATTTTATCATGCAAGGGATATGTTTTTGGCATATTCAAAAGGACTTGATACAAATACAAAATTTTCCCTAGGGATGATGCATCTTGTGTTCAACAACGCGCCTTTGTTGAAGGAGAAATAGAAGAGGTATGGATCTCCCTTGTGCCCTTGTTATGGTTTAGTGGTAATATATTGCCTCTAGGATTTGCAAATACAATAAAAACATGGAAGATGTCAAGGATTTGCAAAGACAATAAAACATCTATCAAGTTGAACAGTCAAATGGAGTGCAATATACTAGATATTCTCTTAACATTTTAGTTTATGGTTGGTACTAGCTTCAACCTAGGTTGATGAAAAATATGCATCACACGGCTCATGCATCAAGGATCTAGAACATGTTATAATTGTTCTTGACTCAATGTCCTTTTCTCTATGGAAATTCTTTAGTAGGCAATATGAAGTGCATGTTATCTGGGTGGATTAACTTCGAAGTGTTAATGGGTGAACCCCATTTTGATGGAATACATGGAGATGAGTTAATTCTACTAGTCCAATATTATAAATTTTTAATATGTTGTTGTGCCACATGAGTAGTGTACTTAGAGAAGTTTTGTAACACTAGTTATTAGTAATTTTTTTGACATTGAGAAGAAACTTTATCTATGTTGCATTGATGGTTAAGTGTTTGAATTATGATGATTTGATAGTTGGTTGCAGAGGATGTTTTCTATGTGTCTACAATTTTATAATGGTTCAGTTATATTTATAACAATCAATAAATATTCGAGGTACATATGCAGTAATCAATAAATATATTTGAGGTATATTTGCAGAATATCCAAGTAAATCTATTGATATGGTTTCAAGACAAATTGTGGCAACATTCTTAGTTATGTGAGAAATATATTTATACATATCTAAAAGAAGCAAGTTTCTTTGGCTAACATACTCAGTTATTTCATAGCATAAGACTTGATGTTGTGGTAGCGAAGATAGTGGCCCCTTGCTTATAATATTGAGCTTGTTATTATCTTGATTTTTATTGTTAAATTGTTGTACCTCCATTTTAATGGGTTGCATTCACACACCCTGCATTGCAACACCAATAACAACATTATTCAAGTTTTCAATTGATTTATTTGTTCCTTATTTCAATTTATTTATGTGTTCAAGTCATATATTTATAAGGATCACAAGGATGCCACCAATATTCCTAGTGCACAGACATATCTGGGTTTGTTTATCCTATGAGAATTTTTTTTCCTCTCGCTCATGTGGTAATAACATACGTTGAGATTGCATGTCAAATAGTTCCAATGTAAATACACTTATTATGAAAGGATCATGTTATGAATTCTTAGTAAAGATGTTAAGCTTAGATGCTTTCTATTTGAATTTTGAAACCGTGTAACTTGGATGTACATGTATATACATATTTAGAGGGTCATATATTAGGTATCAATGCCCATTAGATGAATAGTTCATTTTCTTCGATAGAAGATTGTTAAAGAGGTTTCCTTTTGCATATTTCATTTCCTAGTACTCTTGTTTTTTTTTGTTTTTTTTATTGCCATATCATCTATGCATGGAAAATAATCTAATACATCATTCCAAATTGCATTTATTGTAACCAAAAATCTAATTTACAATTTTAAGGTCTAAGTTTATATCCACTAGAAGATTTTATGGTCTCATTTGTACCCAATAGTTAACACTTATGCTTGGTGGGAGTTTCTTTTCCTTATAGTTCTAAGGCCTAATCTATTCACAACATTTATTACAAATTTGTATGTCCCTTAACTTTTTTATAAGCCAACAAAAATATAAGGGATAAAAGTGACCTATCTTCCTTGGAAATGGGTCCTTTTTGGGTACAAATGGATGATTAGAGAGGAATTCATGCATGGAATGTGACGAATAATTATTATTATACTTTTGGATTTATTGATGGATAAAATTATGCGTGCTCCTATTTAGGAACATCCTATGATGAACTTGTTTGAAGTATCCTTTCATAATTGATGAATGAGTACTAATAAAGAATCCATAATAGAAGTGGTAGATAAAAGATTGATATCTCCTTAGTTTGACTGAAGTGGTGGTCGAGATCAACACATATGAACTTTGTGGTGAAATGTCATCAAAACTAGTAGAGATATATGAAAGAGTGTATAGTGAGAACCTTGACAAAAACAACTCGTGATGCTTTCAACGTTGTCTAGTGGATAGACAAATTATGTTTCTTTTTACAAATATGTTAAATGAGTATATTAAAGTTTAATGAATACATTTTCCTATTATTATATATGGTTTTATACTTTATCAACAAAATCACCAAGACTTTACAAGGTTTTATAATTCAGTGAAAGATTCCCCAAGATTTTACAAGATTTTATAATTCAGTGAAAGATTCACCAAGATTTTACAAGATTGTATAAAATAGTAAAATATTAGCCAAATATACACATTATATTATTAATAAAATAACCTTTAAATGTTTCTATGTATCTTGGGTATTCGACCATTTTTTATACATATAAATTTAAGGACTCTTATAATTACCCTTGAAAATCATAAATCATTGTTTAGAGTAATATATATATTGTAGTGGACATTTGATTTGTAAAACAACCATAAAATAGAGAAAATATTGATAAATTAAATAATGAAAATTCTTTGTAATAACATTGTTTTAGAATGCAGCCAACCTACAAAATATGATGAGAAATAATAGGTTTTACACAAAACTTTTATAAGAAATTAAAAAGGTTACACACAAACCTTTTCTAAGACATTACTCCAAGTGGAAGAACAAAAACATATACAATTATTTCTTTGAGAAGTGAAACCAACATTTCAACATTTTACCAAAAAAATCTATGATCTCACTGAACACTTGATTTTCACATATGATTTTTCATTTCTAAATTATTATAGGAGTATCAAAGGCATAAAAAAAAATGAGAACAAAACTATAACATGTTTAGCTAGATGTCAGTGATGTAAAAGATGTGGATCCCAATTGAATGACATAAATACTTGACACAATAGTACAAACCACTTATAGTAGTGTTCTTTTAGTAGGAACACATTGTAATATTTAAGCAAAAAACCATAGTTGCATATTTCCCATAGGAGAGTAAAGTTCGAGCAACTATATACTATGCAATTTAGTAAAGAGTTTTCACAATTGTCAAAGAACAAGAAATCACTGTTGCAAGTAGAGGATGGAGGAATTTATTAGTACTAATGGATATCGTTTAATTGTATTTCAGAAACAAAATATTTCAAATCAAAAAGAATATTTCTCAATTATATTTTAGTACCACTTGCAATAATTATTGAATATTTTTGTTTCCTCTTAATTTTTTTTTTTTTTTCTTTTCTTTTTATGTAACACACTCAAGAAAATCACTTGATAGACATACTTTTTAGAACCTATCAAAAACCCAAACTAGTGAAATGTTCAATCTCATAATTGTGACAAAAAATCTTCGGTACCCAACCATTTAATCATACATCTTGAACTAACTCTTTGAATTACAATACAAAAATCAAAACAACAAAGACACTGCACTCTTAAATTTTGAATAAAAGTATAGCCTCAGGTAACTAGATAAAAAATCCATGCATGGTAGAACAACCTTGAGATTTCATATAACCGTCACAAAACAAATAATATCAATAATGTAAAATAAACTTTGTTGTTGGCACTAATCATTTAAGAAGATAATACTTATTGTTTAGTAACCAAAAATATTGCCATTACAACAAAGCTAAGCTTGAGGTAGAAAACATATGATGTAATGACATATATGTCAAGTATTACTACCACTTAGTGTTGCTATTTTTCACACACCAAAGAAACATCCATTGAAAGGAGCATATTTTACATGCACGCCATGCTACTAAGATGTTCTCAACATTACAAGTTCCACAAAACACAACAAATGTTGACTATCCTAAGGTCCCGTGTAGTTAATTTAGAAGTTGTAGTATTTAAAGAGACTAGTTGTTGGACTTAATAATTAAGTCATATCATTAGGATGCTTAGTTTTTAATCAATTCAATATATAACTCTTTAGGTTATCATTAGGATGCTTAGTCTCTAATCAATTCAATATCTATCTCTTCATGTTTAGTTTCCCACACTTCATAATGAATTCCTTCAAGCTCCCCTCTTATGCTATATTTGGAAGTTGTGTAATGCATCGTTGTCCCTATTTGAGAATGATTATGAGACATAAATAATGTAATAAACAAAATCAAACATTTTGGTAATATATAAAAAAATGTGAAGTATATAGAACTAAAGGTTGATGCAATGGAACTATATTTTATTAAACTAGAACAATGTAGTGAAAAACTATATGTCAAACCTAAACAAAAATAAAAAGCATGATATTGAAAAAGTATGGTAATTTTTATGTGTTAAATGAAAAAAACTGACAAATAAATTAAAAAATATCTTTCTCTTTCGATAGTTTTAACTTGTCACAAATTCAAAATCAATTTGCATATCAACAATTGTTTTTCGCAAAAGAGGCTATGGAATAATTGCATCTCTTTGCGACAATCCATGCATCTCTAGGGTAAGCAAGCTATGTATAGGTGAACCAATATCATTTTAATGTTCACTCATCTCTTGATCTACTTACAATGATACTTTTAGACAGGGTGATTAGGTGTCTTATCTCTCAAGCCAAGTTGAGAATAGGGGTGCTTAATGAAGACAAAGGTAAATTTGAGTGATGAGCATTTCCAAATCAAAATTTAATAACAAAATCATTTGATTCCAATTTTAGGATGACAATCTTCTTCCTCAAGGCTAATGTCCTTGACACTTTTGAGCGCTGGTGCTCCTCGACTCCAATTTGCCTCAATTAAGGAGAGACCAAAACCAAAGAAAACATAGCATTTGTTGTAATACCACCACATCTTGTGATATCAATAATATCTAGCACCTAAGAGTTTTAAATGATTGAAGCCACGACCATGTATGTTAATCCTATGTACCACCACAACAATAAATTGGACATGATTTTACAAGAGGCATGCATGGTTACCAACTCTTAATTTGCAAGATAACAATGTTTACTAGTAACTTAAATTATTTCCTATGATAAAACATAAGAAAAATGGACATGAACATAAATTTCTATCTATAACTCGTACAAAACTTGACAAAAAAATCTAGTTTGGAATTTTAATAATTTAATTTACTATAACCCAAACTTCTCAATGGATTAACAAATCATGATCTATGAAAGCTCTACTCCATCACATGAGTTGAATCCTATAAAATGTTCAATATGTATTAAAATAGGTTTCATTTTCTCATGCTAAGTGGGAAACTGACTAATGGATAGAAAAGGAAAAAAAAAATCAGATAGACCATATTCCCATAATAGATTGTAGAAAGCCATGTGTCGTTGCTACTTGGTTAAGGTGTAATGATTAACAATAAATTTCACTTAGTATTGCATTGTCCATAATTGAATAATGGAAATTGATTTAAAATTAGAGAAATGCTAAAATGAATTCATTTGGTGTATGGTGTAGTTGGCAATCATTATATCAAGATGTTATCATAGACCTAGTTACTTTGTTATGGGAATTTCAATCTCAAAATTAAAAATTCACTAAACTTCAACCCTAAAAAAAACTTCAGGTTAGTCTTTTTCAAATTTAATTGACTATACTTGACATATACCTTTCCACCTAGCAAACTAATACTTAATGTTACATAAAAGTGTTGTCATAAAAGTGTTTGACACAAGAGGCTGTAGGGAATGGAAGTGTAGTTTTACAAAAAAAAAATTGTTTACAAATGAAAAATAAAATGTAAATTTGTGAAGGGATTCAAAATAAAAATGTAAAACTTACTTGATGTAGATCATAAGATGTATATTGTGTCGAAAAATCTAACAATATGCCACAAATGGTAAATGGGGAGAAAAATCTGGTGTTGAGGGTGATGGGGCCCTAAAACCTTTTTTTTTTTTCTCACGACCAAGAAAAATTCAACCTTGTAATAAAAAAAATGGTAGAGTTCATCCATGAATCTACAAGCATGAACTAGATATGACTTCATAAACCTGTAAACAAAGAGTTGTGAAGGTGAATCTTGGTGAAAAATTAAATAACCTCCGCACCAATCAAGTCCCAAAGATCATAAAACAAACACCCTTTGATGACCATTCTCCAATTGTAATTGAATAATCCGCACACTTATCAAACAAAAAATGTAGAACTTTCTTGGTGTATACCATGAGATTCCTATTGGGTCAAATTGATGAAAGTCTTCTTCGAATCCAACAATATGCAATGAATTATAATCGGGGAAAAACACTTAATGGTTCCATAGGACAACTACAAGTTAGGATGTAGGAAAATGGTAACCACCTAAGAGGAACGAGGGTTTGCAGAGGAAAATGGCAAAGAGATGTCACGGTTTCTCAGTTCAATGTAAACGTAGTAACAATAATGGTGTAGTATTGTCAATACTCTCTCCAACATTGTATTTCAATCACTGTTGAGCAACAACCATGTCGTTCCAATGGTCATAACATGAACTATGCATTCAAGACTTCACAATCTCACATGATCCGCTTGAACTGACTGACAAGCACGATGGATCAATCGATCACAATCAGAAATGTGAGAGGGGTTGATCGGTCACAATCACAAATATGCTTCATAGGAAGGAAACACTTTACAGCATGATAATTTAGAAATGACAAAAAAATATTATTTTCTTTATTGTATGAAAAAATAAACACGAGGGAGTGAAACAAACATTTAAAGTCTTTGAAATAATGCCAAGTCATGCATATCATTAATTAACCTGGCAATTTCATGCATAAATGGACTTTTGCATCAACACTAAGAACATAATTTCAATGGAAACTTAGGTCATTCCTTTATTTGAATACCCTATATTATTAATCTATCAGAGGATATATGGTTAGTTTTTCAAAGTTACTTGGATTAATTAAGTTCTTATTGATTTACTAACAATAATGAGATTAACTTTTAAACACATAAAAGTAAGAAATTAATTGAATTGGCCAAGTTATTATTAAAATGAGTTCAAAGGGGTGGTAAGGGTGGGGGGGTGGGGTAATCATCTTTGATCTTGAATGGAAATAGAAACAAATTAGGCTTGGGGTCTAAGGAACTCCACTAATAACCAAGACGCATGCTCTCTTTTAAAAATAGATTATAACTAACAATTCTAGAATCAAGTCTTTTCTTATTATAGGAAATTCAAGCATAATCATCAAATCGATTATCTCAAAATCTATCCTATCTAACAACATGCTAGCATCTATCCTTTGTCACTCTTAAAAGCAGATTCGTTCTTTTGAAAAAATCTTATTTTTTCAAATATTGAGGGAGCATAATTACCAAGTGGACTTGCTCGCCAATGAGGTCACTTCATTAAAAATGGGGTGTTAAGAATTAATGAAGGTTTAATTAACCATTGATCCATACCATAACCTTATATCCATGCATATGAAGGCGCATATGAATTGGCTCTTGGATTCTCTCTGTGTGTTTGGTTATCTGGAGTTTCTACATTAGAATTCGGAACTTGTCATCCCAGTTTTGTGGGTTTCAATCTCAATAGGAGGTTATATTTTAGTGTTCTGGGTTCTTTTTCTTAGGGTTATGGTCTCTTGTCTCTGGCTTAGTAGGTTTATCAGGCCTAAAAAATATTGAAATTCATTTTGTTCTTCTAGTGTTGGGCAGTCTTTGGAATACTGGGGTTCTTGTTTCATTGATATAGGGATACCTTGGGAGGAAATCAATTCTTGGTTGGCACCTATGTTTGTGTGTTTCCTTTATGGATTACAATGAAGTTCAAGAAATTTGAAGAGTTCTTTTAATGCATGAAGAATATATCCAATGTAACATGACTTCCCTCTTCTCAACCATCTCAAAGGTCCATGAAAATGAGCACCAATGCACCTCCCAAATTGCCTTAATTATGAGTACACTTGTTCAACAAAAACAAAAAATAGCCACTTTGGAAGTTGAATGCAATATGTTGAGAAACATGGTTATAAATATAAGAAAATGATCTCATTCAAGTTCCTCTAATAATCATAGGATGTCAATTAATTATTCTCAAAGAGAATTAAAGGAAGAAGACATGAATCACAAAATAATAGAGGATATGGATCTTTGGAATCATGATTATTTTCCTTCCATTGTCAGATTGGAAGAAGCTAGCAACCCCATGTCTTTCACTATATTTAATGTTCTCTAAAGCATTTAGAATATTAAGTGTAGTATTGGAATATTTTGATTATAGACATTTGCAAGGTTTGTTTTTTTGCTTATAATGAACTGCCTATTTTTCTTACCAACAGACAATAGTAATATATAATTCTATTATTTAGCATAACTACAACTTTTATAATACAAATTTCTCTAAATTTTAATTATAAAAAAATAAGATCAGATAAAAAAAAAACATGTTATTTGTGAACACAGTAAATCAAACTAATATATAAATGTTAAGAAATGCGAAAATAACCTTAAATTAATGCTAAATAAAAAAAAACACATCAAATTGATTTATATATTCATAATAAAGACTGAAAAAACAAAATTATATTTTACAAATATTTTTTTAATAATTAAATATAAAAAAATAAGATCAAATAAAAAAAACATGTTATTTGTGAACACAGTAAATCAAACTAATATATAAATGTTAAGAAATGCGAAAATAACCTTAAATTAATGCTAAATAAAAAAGAAACACATCAAATTGATTTATATATTCATAATAAAGAATGAAAAAACAAAATTATATTTTACAAATATATTTTTAATAATTAAATATAAATGTTTGTATATAATCATTGTTCTTTATCATGTAAATAGGATTATTTAAAAAAAAATAACTCTCGATATTTGTTCGATATCATGATACCATGTTTTATCTTGAAAGTCGTAAAAAATACTATCGACAATATGTTTGTTAGATACAATGTTTTATCTTGAAAGTAAAAAAAGCACACTCTACAATATGTTGAATTAAATATTAAATCTCATATTTTATAGCTTTTTTAATACTAACTCTTCTTACCACATGCCTTTACATCTATTGAAATAATTACTAATAAGCATTTTTTGAAATAATTACTAATAAGCATTTTTTGAAATAATTACTAATAAACATTTTTTAAATATTACTAGAAAATAATTACATACAAAACTAAAAAAATAATTACTAATAAGCATTTTTTGAAATAATTACTAATAAACATTTTTTAAATAATTACTAGAAAATAATTACATACAAAACTAAAAAAATAATTACTAATATTACATTAAAATAGAGAAGGAAGCATTATCATAAACCAGGAGGGAAACCAAAGTTAGATAGTATATTACATTAAAATAAAGAAGGAAGCATTATCATAAACCAAGAGGGAAACCAAAGTTAGGCATGTTATAATATATTTGTAAAACAAAATATTATTGACACACCGATCATATAACTTCATGTCATTCGATTTTCATGTACTACCTTAGGTTTCCCACTATATAACAATGTGAAATAGTTCATGGTCCAATGTAAAAGGAATGTTTTCCACTATATAACAATGTGAAATAGTTCATGGTCCCATGTAAAAGGAGCATAAAGAAGATAGTATCATTACATTTAAGAAGAAGTAGTGGTGAGGTTGAAGCACTTGAATAAATTAGCATACTCGGGGGAAGGGAATGTTGAAGAGAATATACGGTGGATATGTTGTAAAACTAAAGTAGAGTGATCTTTTTGGATAGTGCATTGTGACTTATTATGTTCCACTAACATTTTGAGATCCAATTATGTTCCACAACGTTTTGAATTCCAGATGGTTCATGGATATACCTTTTATTTATGGTTTCCCAACTTATCTTAATGAATTTTATCACATTTGTGCTTCTTTTTAAATCTAGTTATTTGTAAATTAGAGGGAGAGACACTGCAAGAGAACCATTATGCTATAAGCATCCCCATGTATGTGCAACTTGCAACCATACAATAATGCCACTGATTACAAATTTACATGTTAATTTTTAAGATGTTATTGGTCATTCCTTCTACTATCGTGTATAGAGTAATGTTCAAAACATAGAATAAGAGACTTTACTGGTCCCTCCCTATCATAGCATCGAATGATAACTGGGGGAGGGGTTGATTCTACAAAAACTTATTTGTGCAAGAAAAAAAAAATATAGACTTGGGTTAGTCCCTAGATTCCATATTATTTTGTTTGGAGAATCAATGTCCACTAGTTTCTTTATGAACTTGATTACAAATATGTCCATTAGGGAATGCACTAGTATGAATGTTAGGTTATGATTCACTATGAGTAATATGTATGTATTTATGTTGGACAATACATCGATCCATTTGTAAAAAAACGAGGTAGCATGTATATGGTCATGATGTTCAAAAATGTGTGTTGGGAAATCGATAATAGATATCGTTCTTTGTTTTTCTTTACAATACCAATATTTAAGAAGGGTTTTCCAAATTTTCTTCAATATCCCCCTTGATGAGAATATTAATATAAATAAATGGTTAGCTAACCCTTCTTCAATGTCCATTTTGATGAGAATATTAATGTACATGAATCTTGAACTAACCCTTTCCTAGGCTCCCCCTAAATGAGAATAGTGTGCTCAAGGAAGGGTGAGTCAACACTCCCCTAGGATTCCCTTGAACAAGAATAATATCTTTGAGGAAGGGTCAGTCAACCCTTTCCTAGTCTCCCCCTCAATTAGAATACTAAGCTTGTAAAAGGTGCAATTTACCCTTCCCCTAAATACCCCTCAATTTGAATACTATGCTTGAGGAAGGGTTAGACGACCCTTCCTTGACACAAATACTAAGTTTGAGGAAGGATTGGTTGGCCCTTCATCGAGATCCCCCTTGATGTGAATACTATGCTTAAGGGTCATTTGACCCTTCCTTGGGATCTCTTGTAATGAGAATAATATGCTTGAGCTAGGGTCGGTTGACCCTTCCACATGCTCCCCCTCAATGAAAATACTATGCCTAAGGAAGTATAGGTCAACCCTTCCTAGTAATCCCTCTAAATGTGAATAACAAGCTTAAAGAAGGACCAATAGACAATTATTCAAGATCCCCATAAATGTTAATACTATGCTTGATCAAAGGTCAGCTAAACCTTCCTTTGGCTCCCCCTCAAGTCGAATATTAATCTTAAGGAAGGTTCGGTTGACCCTTCCTCAATCTCTCCCTTGGCATGAATACTAATATTAAATAAGGTATAGTCAACCATTCCCTAGGATCCCTTATGATGATAATATTATTCTTGAGGAAGTATCAACAAAACCTTCCCCACACTTCTCCTCAATGAGAAGGATTGGATGATTGGTTTCCCCCTAGTGTTAATACTAAGCTTAAGAATGATTGGATGACCCTTCTTCAAGCTCCTCCTTGGCATGAATATAATCTTGAGGAAGCTTTAATCAATAATTCGCCAGGATTAGTCTCGATGCAAATATTAAGGAAGGGTTAGATAATTCTTCTCTAGGATCCCACTCAATGAGAGTACTAATATCAAGGAAGGGTTGATCAGCCCTGCCCTATGATCCCCATAGATGTAAATTATATGCTTAAGTAAGGGTAAATTGACCCTTCCACAGGCTCCCTCTCAATGTGAATGCTAATTTTGAGGAAGGCTCAATCAACCCTTCCTTAGGATCTCCCGTAATGAAAATACTATGCTGAATGAAGGGTCAATCAACCCTTCCCAGTTCTTCCCCTTAATGAGAATACTATCTTTGTGAAAGGGTTAGTAAACCATTATTTAATACCCCCTTTGAGGAAAATAATATGATTGAGGAAGTGTTGTCCAACCCTTCATCGAGCTTCCCCTTGACATGAATACTATGCTTTACGAAGGGTTGGTTAACCCTTCTCCTAGTTCCCACTTAATGGAAATACTAATCTTGCAGAAGCATCAACTAATATTTCCTTGAGCTCCACTTAGAAAAAAATTGCATGCTTGAGGAATGTTATAGCAAGATTTGCCTAACCTTATGCAAATTTTCTCAAAAGGCCCTTTTCCATTTCCCTATGTAGACTTGAAGTCCCTTTTTTCAAATCCCAGAGATAAAAGCAATATTTTTCCACATATACGCACCCTAACTATTATAAAACATGTGTATACACAGGTTGCACCACTACAACCCACGTACATCGGGTTTTGTTCCCAAAATTAAAAAATAGTGTCGGGTTTCCATGTCACGTCACGGGATCCATGATCGTTGAACTTCCATATACTAGAAACGTTCCGACTCGGCCCTTCAGTTCCACTCGAAGGCTATAAATGGGCCATATCCAAGCGGTGGAAAAGAGGAGAATAATTCAACTTTGAGAGCAAATTTACTCTGGAGAAATTATTCACTTCATATTGAGTCTACATCCCTTTGTCCTTTTAAGTCTGAACACATTGTTCATCCCCCAAGATATTCCCTACTTGATTGAGAACCTCATTGTCTCTCTTATATGAGATTGTATTTGGTGGAGCATTGAAGTGGCGGAGGCCCAGCTGGAAGGAACTTAGTTTCTCGGTTCTGAACCATGCCGACATGGAATTTTGTAATTCATTCACTTCTGTTGATTACATTTTAATAGACATACTCTTTTCTCGTCCAATTAATATCTTGCAAATATTTGAATTGTTATTCCATTGGAATATTTGTTATGAATGTTGATGGATTATGCTATTGAATGTGCTAACCTTATATATTATCACCATATACTTGTGTTTCTTGGTTGTTGAGGACAAGTTGCAGGTGTATTTCTTTGAGTCAAATGCTCAACGATGGACTTCATTGAACATCTGGATGAGGTAGGCTCTTTATCTTGTCTTGTTATCATATTTGTTTATATAGCATACCTGGGATTAAAGTTTATTTCTGCAGTCATTTTCGTCTGTTGTGGTTTACCCCTTTCCATAGAGAGATTTTCCTCATAATAGAATTAGCGACCATACTGGGGATAAAATCTTCTTTTCGGGGTTTGGAGTGTGTTTCTCCTTTGATTGCTCTTGTTTATATTGAGTTTCTTGTCGTATGATTTCTTGAAAACCTCTGTTCATTTTGAGTATGAGTTTCTTAGCCTCATCCTTATCCTAGAAGTGTTTTAACACATATACACAGGTTTTTACCTGACAGTTGTGTACATACACGTGATTTTCTTCTACAAGAGGTGCATATACACGGTTTTCTCTTGAACAGTGATATGAAAATGGAATGAATATGTTTCCAATAGATCTTAAAAATGAAGAAGACTTGTCTATTTAAATTGTAAGTGTAAAATGGTATGTTTTTGGGTAATTGGATCAAGTTACTAACACGTAAATTCAGTGAGTTTTACTTAGACATGAGCAGCATATCAGACAGATAAAAACCATCAACAATGAACACATAACACAACAAATGATAAAGGATTTCACCCCTCTCTTGGGCTACATATCTTGGTCTAGCTTCCCTTGGATCATTTTAATTATTCTTAAAAGGTTCTCTTATAGTGATCATAATAAAAAATGGATGGCTTCAATGGCTTCAGAATGTCCAAAAACCCCTAGTTGGGATTTTTAGGCACCTGGTTTGGCAAAAAAATGAAGAAGTTACACCTCCTGGAATTTTTCCCCTTCAAGCTTGTTGTACCTGCTCGCCAAAATGCACCTTTGAATGACCAACCTAGCTCCCGCAACATTACTAGGCCTAAAACCCAACACACATGCGCATCCTACAAATTGGGGCATAATGTTGAACCGTTAACGAGATTAGCACCCCCTTGGGCGGAGGTGTAGGTTGCATGGGGGGCATGTGGCCACATCCTAGTGCCTTTTTCAGCCCCCCTTGGCTAAATCGTTGCATAGACCTTGCGCCTTTGGTCACGTGGAGTGACCATGTGGCCAAGGCTCCACACATGTCGGACTATACTCCAAGTGTAAAATTTGAAAACCCATGCCAAAGTTTTTGTCGCATGGCAGAACGGGGGCTACACACCAAAGAAAGGCCCACCGAGTGCCAAGTGTAAAGGTTCATATGCATGTACCGTAGACCGGGGATAACACTAGAGTGGACTGTGTGCCAAACAAAAACTAAGTAACAACTCCCACGCCAACACATGTAGCAGGAGGTTATATGAAAAGGTCATGTGGTATAGCAATGCGTCAGGGCTATACCAATGTAAACCCCACGCCGAAGGTTATATGGCAGGGTCATATGTTGTGTGCGCCAGGGGCTGGGGCCTAGACCTGACCCTTTACTTCGTCAAACAACACCTTGTTTCAATTCAAATATTTAAATCAAACATTATAGGTTAAGAACCATTGTGGGTGGGTTGGTAGCCCAACCCTGCCAGAAATATCCCCCATGCCTGAAGGTTGTGGGTTCGACTCCTGTGGAGTCACATAAAATTTTACCACACCAACCACTGGAGGGGTGCCACATGGCAGCCCACGACTGGGCCACATGGCACCATAACATTTTCCCACCAAGATGATGCGTGTCAAATTATGATTCGTCCACTTGTATACCAAAATCTACCCAATCAACATTCCAATGCATTTTCCACATCATTGTACGGTCGTACGACCTGTATGGTCATCTGCCACGTCAACATTGTACGGACTGTACAGTCAACAAAATTTTACCTGTTTGGAAAAACGAACAAAATGTGATATCTTGCTCATACGCCATCTGTTTGAGCCCATTCAAGTTGCGTTGGGTTCATATCGTCGAGTCCTACAGACATTTACGATTTCAAGCGATTTCAAGCACTTTGATTTTTGAGAAAAATTTGATCCCCTAGATCACACCTCCCCATTGGGAAGATTTTGGACCTCCAAAAGACTATTTTTAGTCAATATGTAGATGAGGGTACAATTCCCTCACCCTTACAATATCAATCCATCCAAACTTGCTTGGATTGGTTCCTTTGAGACCAATATGAAACTTGTCATGCCTTGCTGTGTACTTGGCTTGGCTCTTTCTCAACTTTTCTTGAACGGTTTGCTGCATAAACTGAACTGGTTCAATGAACTTCTTGGCCTGGTTATAAACATGCTGAAAGTAATGTAGATGCTCATCCCAAAACTTAGGATGCTTTATTTTCAATATAGCCACTGTCTTTCCCATATCAAAATGGCCAGCAACAAGAGAAGAATGTACTTCCCTTATCATGTTGACACTTTCACCTTGTGAAAAAAATAGCTTGCCAAGATACAAAAGTTTACCATGCACATAGGAATCCAACTCCTCAACTTGGTTAGTACGACATAATGTTGCATAAACATTCTTTCCATCGGCATCTAAAGCATATTGTTTCAAATAGCTCTTATGCATGATAGGATTATGCTTGAAAATAACTAAATCACTAACAATAGGCCTAGTAAGCATATCAACAACTTTATCATAAAATTCTTTCTTATAGCTTATCACCAAGTGGAAAAAATAACTTGTCAAGGCATGCAATGGAGCTTTCTTTGATCTCAAATCTTTCTTCCATGTGTCTCCTTCAACAATCATATATGTAGTCTTGTTCAAGGCTCTGAAATCTACCCACATTTGCCACATACAATCTTTATTTGGTACCAAACCAATTGTTCACCTGCATGGCGAAGTGCTTGGTTTGATGACCCCTTTGTCAATAAACTCTTGGGCTTGTTTTCTATTTTCAACATTCTCCATGTCTAACATCCTGCACATGTTAATGTTTGGAAGAGGACCTCCTTGCTGCAATAGAATATCATGTTGGATACCCCTTTTAGGAGGCAATCCCCTTGGTTCCTAAAACATCTCAACATTTTTGTTAACAACCTCATGCAAATCAGATTGTAATTTTGTATCACATCCTTTGAGAACTTGGTATTCATCATTGTCTTTGGGTTTAGTCATCAAAACTACAAGGTTCTTACTAGCATTGGCTAGTCTTTTCATTTGTCCAGCATTTGTAAGTGACAAATTCATCTTCTTTGTATGTGCTCTAACAATGTACTCAACTCCATTTTTAAACAAATGATACTTGTTCTCATGACGATGAAAAATAGCTCTTCTATCATATAAGTATGGTCTTGCAAACATAATACCACAAATATCCAATGGAATTACATCAAGCTCTACCTCATCTATATAGTTTGCAGCGATGGAAAATCTGAGTTTACACCTTCTTGTCACAGGCAATTTGGAATTGTCACATATCCAACCTAAAGGGTATGGTTTAGGATGAGAAGTTTCCAAATCTAGTTTCTTGACAATGTCTTTAGAAATAAGGTTTTCTTGTGATCCCATATAAAAAAGAGTATCTATCTTGGTATGTTTTGAAATTACCCTTATGTGAAAAATCTCTATCCTTTCTTTTTCATGTTGAATTTCATTGATGGAAAAATTTGAAGAACTATTGCTTGCAATAGAATTCTAACCTTGTAAACTCATGGTTGCGATTTTTGTTTCATCTTCTGAATCAGATCCTAAATCTTGTTGTACAATGAAACAATGTTTGGTTTCTCTTTGTTGTTGAACTTTTTGTGTCTCTTTTCAGGATGAAGTTTCCAACAATGGTATTCATCATGGCCATGTTTTGAACAATGTTTGCAAGAGAGTTTATCTTTCTCTTTCTTGACTGAATCATTTTTCTTTCCATTTCCTTCAAACTTCCTCTTTCCCTTGTCTCCATTAAAAAACTTATTGCTGCCCTCTTGAGGTTCATTCCTTCCTCTTGCCTCTAAAGGAGTAGCCTGCATACATACTTCATCTAGATTTGAAGGGTTAAACATAAGTATGGTATGTCTAAAATAACTATGCAATCCTCCAATTTATTTGAGCAAAGTATCTTGTGAAGGCAAATATACACCCAAAACCAAAGCTCTTCTCCTAAATTCTTGAGTGAATCTTTGCACATATTTCCCTTTAGCTTGCATAAAGTTTTGCCAATCCATAATATATTTTTGCATGTATGCTAATGGATAAAATTGCCTTTTAATTGCAACATTAAAATCATTTGAAGAGGATAAAACTTTACCATGTTTCTTCATGTCCTATTGAGTTTTGGTTTCCCACCAAATGAGTGTTGCATTGTCCAATCTTAAAGATGCAAGTTGAATCTTAGTTTCATCATCTGTGATTCTTTGTATCCTACAATACACTTCAATCCGACAAATCCAATTATCTAATTTCTCAGGATTTACCTCTCCATTGTACATAGGCAATTCAAACTTAATATCAAGCTTTAGTAAAGGAGATTGTAAAGGAGTTTTACCACACCATTACATTTGAACGTTTTTGTGACGAAGTAGAGACAAAGTTCCGTCGACATAGGGTCATTTTTGCGACCAAGAAGATTTTTTTTTTGTCAGAATACATTTGTTGGTCTAGCGGCCACACATGGATATTCGTCGGTCTAGCGACTGGGAAAGTAATCCTATTCACAATGGGGAAAAGTTCGGCTAGCGACGAATGTTAGTCAGTCGAACGACTAATCTTAGTCACAAGAGTGACCAAGACAACCCTGGAAAACTTAGTCAATAAACCACTCTGAGTGGGTAGAACGACGAATATTAGTCACTAGAGTGACCAAACCTGAAGATAAAAAGGTCAAACGAAGGAGGATCAGTTAGTCGCTAGAGCAACCAAGTGACCTAGTTTGCGACCAAATGGCAATACAAGAGACTAACACGTTGGTCGCTATAGCAATGAACATGTTCGTCGCTAGAGCGACCAATATTGGTGTTTGCAACCAAATGACAATACAAGTGACGAGCATGTTAGTCCCTAGAGCAACCAACATGTTAGTCGCTAGAGCGACCAATGTTGGGTTTTAAAAAAAAATAAAAAAATATGTCATTCAAAGAGGAATAGAGCAGAGCAATGAGTTTGTGAGGAGTCAGCTCATACAATTTCAATTTTAAAACCAGTAAAATTAGCAACCCATTGAGGGAATTCACAAATTCTCGGGCAATTGAAATGTTTAAATAAATTAAAGGATCGCGATTAAATTAAGAACACCAAATTTGTTCTTGAAGTCATTTTCAAGCTTAGATGTTGATGAGATTACCAATTTTGTTTTGGGAGCTGACATTGACTAAAAAGGTAGATTGTATGGAAGGGCCTTCTATTAAGGAAATCCTTATTGCGACAGGGATTCAATGTTTTATAAATATGGCTATGGAGTGACTGATACTGATGGTATGGACCCTCTATCAGTTCATCAGCTAACAGGCTGACCTGTGCCACCAATTTTGAAGGAAACAACTACAATTAGAAATGAAGACAGTTACTTTTGGGTGAAAAACATAAATAATGGATTTAATGCCTTCATCAATATGATAAATACTTAATCATATGTATTGATGCTTTATTACTTGAATTAATTATTGATCACTCCATAAATAATGTGTGAATAATGGTAACTAATAATGAGTAGTTATGGATGCAGAAATTCACCAACCCTCCACCATAGTAACAAATCTAAAACATATTTTCCACGAATGAGAAATGAGTGTGAATCATCGACCTATAATATCACTATGGATATTGACAATGTTGGCCAAATCCAGTAGCAAGGAAAGTGTTAATAAATAGGCAATAGATTTCACAAAGTGTGGGTTATTGTAGAAATGAAAATCAACTGTGGAGTTCACAAAAAATCACGAGAGGAACATTGAACATATGAGATCCTATAGATATGGATTTAATACAAAGTAATCCTAACATGTAGCATATATTCAAACAAACAATATGGATGGAATTATTTAACATACTCATTGGATACATCAATGCAATTACTATAGAGTTTTCTCAACAGCTGCACAAAATGCCATCGTATTTCGAGGTTTTTAGGTTGGCAGAACATTTTAAGATCTTGGAACATTAGAGACATTGGAGGATCATTGGCTTTCCATATTACTTAACGAAGTTGCTCCAAAGGATGGATATAGAAGTCCAATCAAGAACATAAGTAGTTGTAGCACACCATGGGTTGATTAAGTTATTTGTTTTCAATGAATTATGAAGAATACAACCATATGTCACATGGGACATGTTCATTATCCATCCTGAAGAAAATGTATCATCAAGACCATGTATTGAAGACTCATCACATGCTTTAGAACATGTGCCAACACTAGTAGCTGAAGAATCCATGGATGCTACAGAGCCTATATCAACTATTGCATAAGAAGTAGAAGAGTGTGAAGAAGGAGTAGGACGATATCTCCTCAGTAAATTAGGAACTAGAATCAAATATTAAAGGAGCCATTTGATATTCTATATTCCCCGTAGCAAGAAGATCCTGCCACCCTGTTAGGGGTTCCAATTGTTAAAGGAAAAGAATAAATCAACAACCTTGTTGATGAAAAGACACTTGTGATCCATGAAGAGAGTAGCTATGTTATTGAGCATATTTTGAATAGGATAAGGAGATATGGTTCGAATAGGCTGCAAAAGAGGATTCTAACACACATTGTGGCCACAAATTCAGTTAAATTTTTTATGAGACAATTGTTGATTGCTCAAGGTGAAATAGCAATGGAAGCAATAAGAAGAATCAAGAGGTGAGAAATTTGTTTTTTTCATTGAGCATAACCAAGTAATCACTTAGTTGGAAGAGAAATTTTCTTTAACCTCAATAGGTTTTAATGAAAATTTAGAAGTCCTCGGTAATGAAAATACCAAGATAAAAATTGACCTGGTAAAACAAATGCAAGAAACTACAAAAAAGGATTAGGAAATTGCAAGATTAACATATGTATGTGAGGAGATTATTGAACAAGCTTACAAAATGTTGGCACATAGACCACTTGCTAGGGTCTATGCTTTATACTTAAAAGATCAATGGTACAAATTTAACATTGAATGATATATATCTCTTATGAAGACGTATTTCCAAAACCCTTGGAAATTTTGTGAATTGTATTTTGATATCACCCCTAAAAGGAGAAATCTCCTTTGCAAACCTTACCTACACAACTAGGCGTTGCAACAAATATTGAGGTCACCAAACCCCTATGTTGGGGGTGTGTAAATATGAGCATTTAAGTATGGGTTCCAGAATGAAACTATGAGGTTCACAACTAAAAAATAACATGAGCCTAAAGAGATTATAGTAGAATTGAAGATAAGAGTAGAAGGGGCCAGACCAAGTAAGGTATGGAAAAATCATATTCACCTAACAGTAGATCCATATGCCTACCTAATTCTGGAGAGAAGACACTTGGAGGTTGCAAATAACTCATCAACACCTCCATAAATGAGGTACTGAGGAATATAGATTCGAGGTGACAAACACTAACATAGAAGCTATGGTAAAGAGAGACAGACTCACTACTAGGACACAAGACAATTCTCCATAGAGTTGATTCATATATTGAAGGTCTCAGGGTGAACATATCCTATTGGATAGGGTTGAATTTCAAGTCCCCCTCCTACTATACTCCATTCCATACTTCAGGTAGTCAGGAGAACATGACATTGATATTCTAAAGGAAAGAACAAATGCCAATGTTACATGAGGATATTAGATGTATGGGAGGTATTGAATGAGTTTAGATGAACTATAAACAAAAGCAATAGCTACAACTTTCTATGTAAAATATGATAAAATATGGTTTACTTTTTAGGGTAATATTTTAGGAGGTAAAGTTAGGGAATGTTGTGTATATAGGATGTGTTTGTTGTGAATAAATTTACATAGATAACAATTGTGAAATAGAGGTGGTTTATGAAGTATTACTTTTATCTAAAATTTTGATAGTTTAGAATTTAGTTTTGAGGTGCAAGTCTTCAAATTGAGAC
>ML780011.1:280264-295615 GCA_009831015.1 Picea engelmannii
ATGCTCTTGCTACTTTTCAATGTGTTGTTTTATGCATATTTTTAGATTTGGTTCATGATAGTATAGAGATGTATGTAGACGACTTCACTATTCATGGAAACACTTTTGAGGAAGCCTTAATCAATATAAAAAATGTTTTGCAATGTTTCAAGGCATGAATATATCTTAAAGCCATGAAAAATGCTTAATGTTATTGAATGAAGGAATGGTTTCAAGGCATAAAATATCATCTTCTAGTATCGAGGTTGATCCTGCAAAAGTAGTTGTCGTCCATAAATTATCAACACATCAAAAGCCAAAGAATGTCCATACCTTTCTTGGTTATGTAGGATGACATAGGAGATTTATTAGAAAATTTAGTAGAACTGCACCACCTTTGTTTACACGTATTTTTAAAATGATAAGTTCCTTTGGACATCATAATCCCAACATGCATTTGAGTTCTTAAAGGAAAAGTCAGTTTCCCAAAATCGAGAGCCAACTTATCTTAAGATGCAAAATTTGGCTCAAAAAACCAAAATTTTTATGAGAAAACCTCGTTTTTTATGAGCTTCTCTTGGTTTCAAGAATAGTTCATTCTCTACTAAACAGGGGAAACCAAGTGAAGGTGGAAGATCTAATTATGCCCCCTTCCCCCCCACACATCACTCTCAATTTCCCAATACCCAATATGAAATAATAAAGAACATGTAAAATACTATATTATACAAAATAAAAACATATACAGATCATCATATAAAACACATACCTCTATATATCATTCATCTTCTTCTTCATCAAACTCAACATCGTCAATATCATCTTCATCGTGAACATTGTCATTTCCCAAATACCCAATCTATCTAGATTCAACAACTATAATTAAAAACGACACTAAGATTACATGAAAGAAAAAAAAAACATAAGAGATCTATAGTACAAATGACTCACCACATGTAGGAATATCATTGATCTTCTTCTTCATCCAACTCATCATATTCTATGTCATCATCAATATTGTCATAATTTTGCATAATATCATCATCAGATATAGCGTCATCGATAACATTATCATCCACATCATATGGTCGATCAACTTCTTCGACTTCGTCATCTGACGATACATGGTCTACCTCCTCATGTTCCACTGTATCACCTTCTAGAACTTGAATATCATCTTCTTCTGGTACATTATACTTTACAGGACTTTCTCTTGGATCATATCTAAAAACAAACGACCAACTTGGTTTACCGGGAACCTCGCAATAGAATACCTGCTCACATTGGCTTGGAAGAACATAACTTTCTAGACCCAGCTCAAATGTCCTTGTATTAACCATGGTAAAACCATTGTCATGCTGAATAACAGTTCTTTCAGGATCACGTTCATTTATCAGTAAATGATACCATTTGACCTCAAACAGAATTATCTTGAAGGATTTGAAGTCACACTCGATTATATCATCCAAATATCCATAATATCTATTTTATGTTAGTCTTGGATGTTTGTCACTTCTAGAAGAAACATTAGTGACCTGAAACACTGCAATTATCCCTGAATCGACAATTTTCATCGTGTCATCCACCCTTTTGACGTGAAATTTTCGACCATTGTACCACATAACTTTGTGGTGCTTCAACTGCAATATTCCCGACAAGTACAAAATAAATTAATAATTAATAAACGTATTTAAACTTAATAAATATTAAAAAATAATACATTAACATTTTGTATAATAAAAGAAAGTGCGGGTAAAATTTTATATGCTTACCTGTTTATCTTTTAAACCATATGCTAAATCAATCTCCCTCTGTGTGAGATTGTGATCTTCATTACGATGAGCTCTTTTAATTAATGTAGCCACCCCTTCCCATGATAACCTACCATGATGTTTTTCACATTGTTCTATCCATAGCTTCATCCAATCAAGATTGTTAGCAATGTATAAATGTAGTGCATCCCACACTCGACCAGCTGCAATGAAAAAAATATAAATTAGTAAGAATAATGAATAATAATAATTGATGGAGGTACAATATAAATTGAAGAAATACAATATAGATAAAAATCAAATAATATAATACATTTCACTTTCCTCATTTTACCATTCCCGACCAAGACCTCCACTTCAGATATTTTGACGTTATTGACACCCTAAATGAAATGCATATTAATTTTCCTCCCTAAATCAAGAAGATAATCGCTAATATACACTAACGTTTGATATACCATATACCCCTCCACCATTGAACCCTCGGAACATTCTCTTTGTCTAACTAAAGCCTTCAATGACTTCAAGTGTCTCTCCACCATCCACATTGACCTTGTGTGTATAGGTCCACACAATTCAATCTCCTCGACCTGGTGTATGAGGTAGTGTTCTTGGGCATTGAAAAATGTTGGAGGTAGATACTTTTGCATTGCACACATTAAACGAGGAATTTATCTCTTCCAATATTTTATATCTTCCTTATGGATTTATTTAGATGACAACCACCTACAAATGTTATGAGAACAAAATATGTTTCAACAAATACAATATTGTATACATGAATATTACAAGTAAAACACATGTCATCAACAATTTCTACAACATTTTTATTACATATAAATAATAATATGTAATTCATCTGTCGTTATTTACCTCGTGTATTTTCCAAGGTCGTATATAACTTGTTTTACGTTGTTGTCAAAGATGTCGGGCAAAGACGTGTCAAGGTCCAGTATGACAATTTTTTCTATCCTCGACAGTATGTCGAGGATGACTTGGTCCTTCTGTACGACCAAGTCAAAGAACCACTAGAGGCAGGCAATTTCAAACCCATGTGGCATGGTCCCTATATTGTGCGATGTGTCTTAGAAAAAATAGCCTATGAATTAGAAGATTACAAAGGGAACATGTTGGCTGAGCCCAGGAATGGGCTCTATTTGAAAATATATTATGCTTGAGCCCCAAGCTTGGGTGTAACTATTTGTATACTAATGTATTTTAGTGTATATATCTTTTCCCTCTTTTTATCTTCAACTTGTTTATCAAGTTTTCCCTTGGTTGGAATATGTCAATGGATTCTTCGATCTACTTAGGTTTCGTAGACGGGGCCAGTCATCATACACAGAACTTGGCTTCCATCACTTGGGTTGTTTACTCACCCGCGGGTCTACTGGTGTCTTCAGGTGGTGTTTGCCTAGGGCCATCCACGAATAATGTGGACGAATATAGCACCATTATAGAACTTTTGCGTGATGCCATTTTACATGGTATTCACTCTTTAGAAGTTCTCTTGGACTCCCATTTAGTAGTATGTCAGTTGAACGACAGTTACTGTGTGCATGACCCTACTCTACTCCGACAATTCTTATGGGTACGACTTTTGGAACGACATTTTGATTTTATTACTTATCATCACATACCTAGAAGTTATAATTATGTATTCGATGCATATTCTAATTTTGTTTTAGATTGGCACTTGTCACATAACTAAAGAAAAGAAAAAAAATTCATCAATGTGCACATTGTAATATAAGTAAAGCCGAAGATCAATGTTTTTATATATTTCATCTCTCCAAAAAATATGATGTTATAGTACAAAATTGGGGCTCACACCCTCAAAATACATATACGGTCGATCATACAATAATCACGAAATCTACACCTGTGGCACTAGATGAATGTCATGATAGCATACTATGGCGTTTGCGAGACACCGAAAGAGTTGTACCCAAGAACAGGGTACACCTACCACCTATCATTGCATTGCCTCCGATAGATCCTCTACCTTAACCATGGGAATCCTTTGCATCAAATGAGACAGGTTTCCCTACATATTTTGAAGCACTCTATCAGCGTCCCCTCCCACTAGCTCATCCCCTTGGCGCCTCTGTCGATGTCGTGGAAGTCTATCTGACTGTTGTGGATCCACATATGCATCACACACATGTTTAGTTAGTACTTGACATCATCCAAAAATATTTTTGTTTTCTTATGCAAAAATACAAAAAAATGAAATATTCAAAAAACTTTGGCATACCTATGTCTCCATAGGTGGAACCTGGTGGTAACGACATGTCTGGATCTCCTCTAAATTCAATCCCTACATAAGGGTAGTCCTCCAAATCCATCACCTGCCGACTCCACCAGAAGAAAAACGCATTGTTATAGGGTGTTGGCACCCTACCACCCTCTTGCTACCTCATCACCTTGGTCCACCATGCCATGGATGGATCTCGAGGTCCATGCAGAACAATCTCAACTCTAGGGCCCAAGCTTGGAACCCGCTCAAAGAAAAAACTACAAAGGATAAATGAAAACCCGAAGTTCCTCTTTCTACCCAATTTACAGTCTGTCAGCTAGCTCTTCATGTTGGCCAACAGTGAGGTACACCAGTCATAAACTGTGGGTCGCAAATAATCCACTAAATAGAGCATAAGTGGCCTCGATGCCTGGTGCAAAGAGGCTGACCATGTGATCCATTTCAACACCAGGATAAAAATCTTGAGACTCAGATTGTTGATCGCTCTGATTGGGATTTGGCTCCCTACCTCATCGGTCCCTACAATATAATGAGTGGCTATGTAATCCTCTATGTTCATGCCAATCCCATATCCCTGGGATTTGAGGCTGACCAACTCACCCCGACGTGACAATCCCGTCAATAAGTAGATGTCCTCAACTTCAATCCTCAATGGTTGTCCATCAAGGTTGAAGGTCTTAGTATCTAGATCCCAGTAGTTCACAAGCAGCTGAAGCAGTCTCAATTGATCCCTCATACCTTTGAGAGCCCAAAACTTGTATAGCCAACATCTTTTTAAGTCCATTCGGGCCCCTAGATCTCTCTACACTACAACATCCACCTCTTCATGCTCTCTTTCTCTCCACTCTAGCACCATCTTGCAAGATTCAAACCATTTTTTGAGTTAGCAACATCTTAAAAACCTTATCGACGGACATGTACATGAGCTACAATTTACGTAGTCATGTATAGGGATTCTTATACGCTAGATGTTTTGTAAACAATCATGTATAGGTATGCATATACATGACCCGATGATCTATATCCCACATATACCTTAGTTTCTAAGTTGCACCCTAAATTACTCAAAAAAGGAAGCCTAATTGCAAATTTTAATCCACTAGAAAGAAAGAGAGTAGCAAGATGAATTACCTGGTCCAAATGGTTGTTGATTTCATTGCTCGTAGCTCTCGCAATCAACAGTTGAATTTCGGGGGTAATTTGGTCCAAAATGCACTATTTGGGTAAAAAATACAAATGGTATAGTAAAATTGTTTTTTTTTTTACTATTTGTAGAAGACTTTTACCCACTTTACATAGTTTGGCCTAATATTTTGACCTAATTGACTAATATGACAGTGGATGGAGTTGGTTTTTGTGGGTTTATCCATGGATTCTTGCGATTTTCAGTGCCATGTGCTCGTTCGTAACTTTGGACAAGTATCTTCATTATCCAACATATAGGATAGGTCATCAATCCATTATGCACACTTGCATCATCCTATGACTGCAACTCATATGCCTTATGTACAAACCCATTTAACAACAACAAAGAACCTTTTATTTGCAACTAGAAGTGTCATTCTTGAATGGTAGAGACTTACCAAATATGGGTACCCTAGTTAGATCCCTTACTCCATTTGGTACCCATGCAGATATTTTTTTCCGTAGGACCAGGAGTCCCTTGTAGTTAATACATGAATTTGTGTTTGAACCTCATTTCTTACTCATAAGCGTGCTAACCCATACGTAGAGGACTCCCAATGAGTCTGGTTTAATCTCTTTTCCGACTCTCTCAAAAATAGAAAAGATTGTCAAGTGAACTTGTCTCTTTCACACTCATAAATTGGATTTCAAAGGATGTCTATTTGGTGCACATTTACCCCTTTTTCAAGCCAAGTAGACTAAGATTACGAAAAAATACATTTTTTGGCGTTAAGTTGTAATTGCATCTCATTCTCTTGCTTGCAGTATTGATCCTATTGTTAGTTCTTTCTTTTGTGTTATAAGCCTTTCACCTCATCAGTTTTCATCATCAGCCAAGAAGAGCCTTGTTTATATCCTTTGCAGTTTGACACCCTATACCCAAGAGGAAACATTCCCCTGAGTGTCCATCTCCCGCATGCACCTCCTTACATTGAGCATAGGTATGTTACACTATTGGAACTAGTTGCTTACTTGTAACACTCGTTTCCTCCTCTGTATCATAACATTCATTTGACTATGAAAAAACAAAAAAAGAGGGGCAGGAAAAGAATATTATCTTATATTGGCAGTAGTCGTGTCACCTTTGAACGAAGCACAAACTTTTGAGTCAACATGTCATCAAAATTTTGGGTTTAGCATGACCTTAGGAAGCTGAGCTCATTACCGAGAGTTTACTCCCTCATCTAGTTACTCTTCCAGTCCCTATGGAGATTTTGATTGATTCCTCTTGCATCACAAAGTTTCATCATCGATTCTATGCTACCAGAGTCGTCCATATGTCTCATGCTCTTGTTCAAAGGAAGTCTATCAACCTGTGTCGACCATTCCTCAGAACTCTTGACTTTGCATGTTTTCCATACCCTCAGTGTGTCTCAGAGTTACATGAAGTTGTAGTCCTATTATTCACCCTGTTCCTACTTTCATCATTGGTAGGTAACCTTGAACCCAACAGTCAACATTTCATCATTGGTCACTGACTGGGGGGTTTCCATTGTGTTCAACGACAAGAAATCTATTCACACATTGGGATTCATGCAATGTCTTGGATTCCATTAGCCTTATTGGTGGTTTCCTTGCCTTTGTCATCATTTTTCTTATTGGCTTCTATTCAGAGGGTCTTTTTTGTGTCATTCTTGCATTTGGTACATGCGAAAGACACACAGGGTCATTGGTTCGTGAACATGTTCTTCGTCTGATTTCCTCCAAATCATCAAGATCCTTCTTTGTACTTCATGTTGAATGATGAGAGATGTCTCAATTCTCTCCTTTTAGTGGGTCTTCTTCCATTGACTTCAGACCATCTATTATGGAAACAAGACCTAGAGTCCTATGAGTACCTAGAGACTTGTAGTCATTAGTGGTAGGTTCTCCCACCATCGACTATTGGGAATACATCAATGTCCCCTAATCGATGGATTCTTCAAGTGTTTGACCCCGACACCTTTATTCACACTTGTAAGAATGTACTCGATGCCTTAATACCTACTTTCATTATTTATAGGTTGTCTCGCGTTTGTTAACGATATACCTTAATGACCAGTAATCAAACGAAGTCTCATTATGTTCGAGCTCAACTCCTTTATTCACATGATGTATACTTGCACCTTTGGCAGATTGTGTAGAATACTGGAAGACATTAGTTCATAGTCACATCTTTCTTGAGCTCTTGATATCTTTCATTGGACAAGTACCTATGTGACTTCAGTGACCATGGGAGATCAAATTGTACTCCATTGTATACATATATCTTCAGATTGATTTTGAGATTGGTGTTACTAGGTTGTGTTCATGACTATGACATCTTTTGGCATATAACCACCTTTGTATTGCCTACTCACGTCCATGAACAACTGTTAGGTATATTTTCACATGGATATGCAGTGTAATTCAAATTGGCATCCATGTGCACAAAGTTAGTACATATTGTAATATACTCATGAGAAACTAGTTCTTCTAGCCGGGTCTCCATTACTCCACTTCTCGGTATTACAATGTATTTCAGCCATCGCATATAACCCTCTGACCTCACACATTAGGGGGCATCTGTTATAAAAATATTTTCCTCACCTTATGCAAATTTGCTCAGAAGGCCTTTTTCCATTTCCCTATGTAGACTTGAAGTCCCTTTTTTCAAATCTCAGAGCTAAAAACAATATTTTTCCACATATACGCGCCCTAACTATTATACAACATCTGTATACGCAGGTTGCACCACTACAGCCTGCGTACATCGGGTGTTGTGCCCAAAATTAAAAAATAGTGTCGGGTTTCCATGTCATGTCATAGGATCCATGATCCTTGACCTTCCATATACTCAAAACGTTTTTACTATGCCCTTTAGTTCCACTTGAAGGACATAAATAGACCATATCCAAGCAGTGCAAAAGAGGAGGAGAATTCAACTTTGAGAGAAAAGTTACTCTCGAGAAATTATTCACTTCATATTGAGTCTACATCCCTTTGTCCTTTTAAGTCTGAACACATTGTTCAACCCCCAAGCTCTTCCCTACTTGATTGAGAACCTCATTGTCTCCCTTATATGAGCTTGCCTTTGGTGGAAGATTGAAGTGGTGGAGGCACAACTGGAAGGGACTTAGTTTCTTGGTTCTGAACCGTGATGGCACAAAAGTTTGTAATTCATTCACTTTTGTTGATCACATTTTAATATAAATACTCTTTTCTCATCCAATTAATATCTTGCAAATATTTTAATTTTTATTCCATGGGCATATTTGTTATGAATGTTGATGGATTATTCTATTTAATGTGCTAACCTTATATATTATCACCATATGCTTGTGTTTCTTGGTTGTTGAGGACAAGTTGTAGGTTTATTTCTTTGATTCAAATTCTCAATGATGGACTTCATCGAATGTCTGGGCATGGTAGGATCTTTATCTTGTCTTGTTAGCATATTTGTTTATATAACATACCTGGGATTAGAGTTGATTTCTGCAGTCATTTCTGTCCTTTGTGGTTTATCCATTTCCATAGAGAGATTTTCCTCGTAACAAGGAAGGGTTGACCAACCTTTCTATAGGATCCCTCTCAATGCAAATACTAATATTGAGGAAGAATTAGTTGACCCTTCCCTAGTCTCTTCCATAATTAGAATGTTGTGATTTAGGAAGGGTCAATCGTCCCTTTCTCATGCTCACCATTGATAAGAATATTTTCTTTGAGGAGGGGTCAATTGAACCTTCTTCAAGCTCCCCCTTGATGTGAATACAAAGTTTGAGGAAGGGTTGAATAACCCTTCGTTGAGCTCCCCCTTGACATGGATACTATGAATTAGGAAAGGTCAATGGAACCTTCTTCCATATCAATCTCAACACAAATACTAATATTGAGGAAGGGTCGATTTACACCTTTGTCAAGTCCCCCTATAGAAAAATATTATGATTGAGAAAAGTTTGATTAACCTTTTCTTGGGCTTTCCCTTGACATGAATATTAATCTTGAGGAAGGGTTGGTTGAACCTTCGTTAGGCTCCCCTATGAAAATAATACTTTGCTTGAGGAATGGTCAACCAACCCTTCCTTGAGCTCCTCCTTAATGTGAATAGTAATATTGAGGAAGGGTTGGTCGATGCTTTGTTGGTCTCCCCCATGATGAAAATACTATGCTTGAGGAAGGGTCAATTGGCCCTTCTCTATGCTACCCTTTAATGAGAATACTATGCTTGAGGAAGAGTTGGTTGACCCTCCCCCCTGCTCCCCCTAGAAGTGAATGCTATGCTTGAGAAAGGGTTATCCAACCCTTCCTCAAGATCCCCCTCAATGTGAATAATAAGCTTGAGGAAGGTTTGGCCAATCCTTCCTCAAGCTCCCCCTCAATGAGAGTAAATACTTGGGAATATGTGTGTGTGTGTGTGTGTGTGTGTGTGTGTGTGTGTGTGTGTGTGTTTGTGTGTTATGAACCATCATTCTTTGGTGGTGACATCACCCTGACATCGACCAACCCCATAGTTTTATCCTCATTAAAAAAATGTTATTAATTTTCAAAGCCAGAGCCTATTAGTAAATAAATTCTATTTGGTGCCAAGAAATGGATTTTTCATACATGTGTGCTATTGATTAGTTCTTTTTTTTTCCTTGGAAAAAAACCTACTTTTATTTCAAATTGAAATAAATATACATTTTGTAAATGCAAAAATCATTTAGAGATAGGTAATCAGAACTCGTCTTAATCACAACAAAAAAAATGACTAATGTTAGGATACCTAAACAAACATTATTGATCATATCTCTTGTATGTTTCCTCAACCATATAGGTCTAAATGTCATTGTGTTACAACAAAAATGATTATACAAAATCATCAATATTCTGAAAACAATATTCTTTTATGGGATATTCAACATAAGACATATATGCAAAAAAATAAAACTAGCATGGATCTAAAAATAAGATTTATCAAACAAGACAAAGAGAAGTCTATATCTAAAAATGGGCATGTTAATAGGATACCACTATCTGGAATATAACGTCTTTATCATGTTCCTCATCTAAATGACATAGGAGGAATTAGATGAAGAGTCCAAAATGGTGTTCCTAAGTAGCGACAACATCCTTGTTTTCAAGCCATGAACATTTATCTTCAATGCAAGTGTGTGTGTGTCTGAGAGAGAGAGAGAGAGAGAGAGAGAGAGAGAGAGAGAGAGAGAGAGAGAGAGAGAGAATGTATGTATGTGACAACCAAAGAGTTGGGTAGATATTGGCATACTTACTAAGACTACTAAATACATGGTTGACTATGGGTTGAACCCTTAACATTGAAATCGGCATAGACCTCTTGGTGCTATGATCGAATTGTACTAGTCATAAAGTGTTTATCTGCAAAAAAATAAAATTGGGAAGTGTTATACAATCTAATCAAAGGCTCCATGTAAAATAAAAGAAACATTAATCATGATCCTTTTTTCCCCCCTTTTTTTTGTATTTGGGTGGAAATTTTTTGAATCAAATAGATTATAAATAATTTATGCCACATATTACTATTAATGTTGGGAGATAAAAGTCATTATGATGAAAAATGAATCATTTTTATAATGAGTACTTTCTATGTTTTTGTAAAGTTTATATAACAATTGCAATTAGTGGGTAAAAAAATTGATGATGCTAAAAATGACAGTTGGAGGTACATGATCAGATAATAAATATACATGAAATTTAGGGTTTAATATGTTTTTAGACATAGCTATAGATGTGAACTAAAAACTATTGAACTCCTCCCAACTACAATGGATGTGAAAATCAAATGAATCTATTTTAGACATAGTGTTATGGATTTCAACACTTTCTAAATTTAGGTATGGCATGATTATTTGATCTTATGCGAAAACTTTGATAACTACATCAAGTGAAATCCATGATTTACAATGTGCATGTTGCAACCAAAAGATGTGATGGAATCACTAGTTGAGGTATTAGAGGGAACATACATAATTGTTTTTCTTTCTTTTCATGATATGTGATTTAAGTTAGAGGGTTGCCACCAAGGTAAGAAAAGACAAATAACCCTAGCAGTGAGAAGTATTTCTAAGACTTGAGCCTTTTATTTTAGGGATTATTGTGCACATTATTAAGATTTTCAATCCCACTAATAGATCTTCGATTTCCTATCATGAAACAAAAATTACAACTAACTTTAAAAAACAAATTATTTTGGTTGACGCGAGATTGTTTAATCCCTGAGGATGCTCCTACATCAGGAAGCAATGTTATAAGCTATTCATATAAGAGTATCTTAGTTGAAATATCAATTATTCTTGTCAACAAATTCCACTTTTTTTTTTTTATGAATGATTGAGGCATCTAATTCTAATAATTCCAAAAGGGAAGTGTAAAATGATCTAGCAAAAAATGTCCAAAGTAAAATTCAGATAGGAAACTATTGGACAAAACATTAACCTAAAATTAAAATACAATTGAAAAAATATCAAACATTAGAAAGTCCACGAGACCATTGATTTTATGGTGATTTATTTAAAAAAAATTAAGTAAATTAAAATATACTTACAAAGAGGAGACATTTATGAATTGATTTGTTATATAATTGGACAATTTGTTGATTATTTTCTAAATTGAAATTTTGATTAATATTTACGATTGTTTATTTGATTTATAAGATGAGATTAAATGCTAAAAATGTTAAGATTTCTTATTTTTCTAAATTAGTTCTTGAATTGATTAAATTTTAATGATTTCTTATCAATATCAAATATATGGAATTCAATCATGTGTTAAAATTCACTTGTAAAAGTTTTATTCAATTCATCCACACATAAAGACTCTGAATAAATTGGATTATAATGGTGCAAATTCCACTTTAACTATATCTTTTTCTAAGTGAAAAAGAACCTCATTTTCAATGATAAAACATATATATAAGTGATTTTTCCAATATACTTTCAGGTTTTAGACGAGGATAAAGTCGAGGATTGGTAATTATATTTATATGGAATATGAATAGTATCATTGAGGCCTTGTCAAACCCTTGAAAGGTTAAGGATTTTTGTGTAATTAGCTAGTTTACAAAGTTGAACCATAGTTGTCTACTAGTGATAAAACCCACCATCCAAAAAGTTACTTATAATGAGATAACATTCTTTTAAAAAAATAAATTAAAAAATAAGTTTTGATTACATTGCCAAAAAATATTCCAATTGTTTGGTCCTTCTCACTATAGTTTTTATTAAAAGAACCATGATAATTTGAAAATGCGTGTCTTTCAAGTTCAAACTTATATAAAGATAGAGAGTAAAGATAGTTTGTGTTTTCCTCCAACTAAACTTTCTGTTTTTAAAACAATGTGCATTCTTTGTTCAATGTTGGTGGACCGATATAACTAGTTATCATGAAAAAAATTCAAGAAATAGCTAGGTGGATAGATGTGCAACATATATGTATCTCATCATTCTATTAAATTTGGTAAAACATAACTAGTTATCATCAAAAAGGTCAAGAAATAGCTAGGTGGATAGATGTGCAACATACATGTATCTCATCATTCTAGTAAATTTTGTAAAACCATTTTGAATGGATACTAATCCACTTAAAATGGTATAATTTATAATAAAAAATAATTATGTGATATCTATTTAAATTATTAGAGACTTTCCATTTAATACATGAGAAAAATTAGTATGATGCACCTAGCCTTGATTGAATGAGTGTAACCTTGATTGAATGAGTGTAAGCATAAATAATGGCATAAGAAACATGATTGTATATCATGTCAAAAAAATAAATATTTAAGATGATAAGGGTTATCTTACAATGGAAATTGGGGCATTAATTAAGGTATAGACAAGTTAATGCTACGATGAAGTTATATATTTTGATGCAAACGCTGTTATGCTAGACCTCTTTTGTTAACAATTTTTTTTTAAGATTATACGCAATGTACAATGGAGTTTTTTATTACCATGTTCCTTTTAATGTATAACCAATTATATATGTGGGTTTTGAACAATAATCTTAGTTGATTGCATTTGAAATGGGTTGGGCTATTAGTTTGGGAAATAAGATGAATGTTGTGTTGTGTTGAATTTCTAAAAAATGACAATTGAAAATGAGTATGATTTTATATAAGATAAATATGACTCATGGATATTTGTTGATCCAAAATGGATCTGAAAAGGTCAAAACTTCAAAGTTTTTGTATTTAAGAAAGTTCAGTGTCATTGCGTAGAGCTCGAAAAAATGAATCTGGTGCAACTTAAACAGGTTAACCTAAGTCTGTTTGTAAAAGTTATTGCAGTTTGAAGTTTTGGTCAAAACAAGTAAAAAAGTTAAAAGTCAAACTCAATGCTAACGTGACAGTATGATATGTGGCAGGTGATGTGGTTGCATATGACTTGTTAAATGTATGAAGCATATTTTTATTTAAAGAGGTGGTTGTATTGTTTTTGTTTTTTTTGTAATTAAAAAAGAGGATCCTTGTATTATATCATCATGAGTGTACAACTGTATATCGTTTGGCAACAACATGTTTCGCCACATAAGAGAAACCAGAACATGTGGCTCCAAGCGGTGATATGTCTATCATGGCGAAGATTTAGTTTACAAAAATTGAGCAAAAGATGAAAATTTCAACAGGAACTTTGTTCCCACTAGCTAGCCTAGGACAGGCTTCATTCAGAGCCACCATTACTAAGATGGTTACACAACTATAAAAAGGAGTGAAAATATAATCACTATGCATGCTGAAAATTGTAATTGACAAGAACCAGAGTCAGGGGTGGGCCGCGTCAAGCCATTGGGGAACTTGGATGTCCATGGGCGGTGTAGACCAGGATGAACTTCTGCTAGCAGGTGGGCATTGTGCATGTGTTGGGGTGTCTAAGACTGCCTCGAATAGCAGATCCAGTCACTGGTGGATTGTCCTTTGGCCATGCACTTGCTCGTCCTGCCGCTGTCGGATGTTAAAGAGGAGCTCAAGATGCTCCTCTACCAGATGATAGGTGTAGTGTGAGCCTTCCTCATCACCGTCCGTGCCTGTGTCTTCCGTTGTAGCTGTAGTTGGGTTCTCCCCACCTCCTGTCAATTACTAGTTTCTAGTTTGGGGGGATTTCCTCCTCCACTATGCATCCTCCTTCCCACCATCGAGGCTGAAAGTCTTGGGAGGTGGAGGGGCTTGGGAGGCTTGCCTTAGAGGGTGACCCTTTCGTTTTCACCAGGCTTGAGCTTGGTTGAGAAGCCAAAGGTGGCCCTGCGTCATTCAACTTCGGGCCAGGATGTTGAATTGAGGGTAGTGCCTCCTCTTTGACCATGTTGAGGATAGACGATAAGTGTTGGGGTGGCGGTGGAGAATGCTTAGTGGGGGACAGGGTCTCCATTTTGGGAATGCGAAGGGGAGATTGAGCTTGAGTCTAGGGCAAGGTGGGTGGATTCTCCACTTTTGGAGTGTGCATGGTGGATTGAGTGCTTTTGGTAGGTCTGTGAGGGCGGTTGAAATGGGCAATCAAGGTTCGCTGAGAGGCTGTGAGTCAATTGTCTCGGGTGATGGAGTTCTTGTTCCTGGTGGCCCGCTTGGGCTTGCCTTGTTCCTGGGGCATGGTGGTGAGAACCAGGGGGTGGGGGCGACTGTGGTCGGGGGAGGTTCGAAGGTCACACAGGAGGTAGGCAAAGAGGCCAAGAGGGTCGAGAAGCATTGTGCAGAGGTGGTAGCTTGCAAATGATAGGCAAAATGCGCATTGGTCATTTTTATCGCTGTTGGGAGCCATTGATGCCCCTCCCATTGCCATTGAAGGCTGACAGGACTGGTTCAGGCTCCTAGTACCAGTGGCCTGTTTGGATCGCTCGTCCGAGAGCTCCTCTAGGTGCATTGAGTTAATTTCCCTTATGGTGAAATCCATGGGGAGTTAATAACTTCGGGGGTGGCGGCTTGGGATATTAACTCCCCCCGCCATCTGTCCCTACCACCTGTCCCCCTCCTCTTGCCAAGTGTCACCCCATCTGGGTGTGGTGGTTGTATTTTTATGTGTCAATCACTTTAAAAAAAGGGTCAAACTCATACCAAATCATGAGATATGGAGGAGTAGAACCTTACAAACATTAAAAAAGTGGATTGGTTGAAACACATATTATGTGGTTAGTTAAAATATATATTATATGCCACAATATATGGCATTTAAAACCATATTTTAATGT
>ML780011.1:296352-352413 GCA_009831015.1 Picea engelmannii
GTTGGAAAAACCACATAAATGTGGGCTTTAGTAATAACTTATGCCACGAATGGATATATTGGATTGGGGATATTATTATATGGTTGTTTTTAAAACCATATTTTATCCCTTATTAAATGCATCGAATCCAAGAAAGATGTGAATCATATTTTGGTTTATTGTATGGTTTTAAAAAAAAAATCTTTTGACCATATAACATAAATGTGGGCTTTAGTCATAACTTATGCCACGAATGGATATATTGGATGGGGATGTTATTATATGGTTGTTTTTAAAACCATATTTTATGACTTATTAAATGCATCGAATCCAAGAAAGATGTGAACCATATTTTGGTTTATTGTATGGTTTAAAAAAAAAGGCCATATCATATCTTTTGACCATATAAAAGTCGCGCTACAAATCCAATTGGATATTATTTGCAAAAAGTGGGTTTTCAACCATATTTAAAATTTTAAAATCATATTCAAGGATTTTAATGTAGATTTCAAGCTCGATTCTATGCCAAGAAAGGTGGGAGGTTGGGATTCGACCTCCCACCTCATGTTGAACAATAATTTTTATTGCAGAGAAGCCAACGAACTAGCCAATCCTTGAAGGCCATTTTTGAGAGTTACAATGAACCTTTGTTGATGTCGTCTGTTGCATTGGGTTCATGAGACAAAGAAGAACACAACTGAGTTAATTATAGAGTCAATTGATGCAATTTTGATGTACATTTTGAGCATTGAAGATTAATAAAGAAGCACCCTCCACTGAGACAAAGGCCCAAAGACGTAGGAAAATTTGCTGAAATCCATTATCAAGTTTTGGCGTTATGGTTCCCTGCCATTATTGTTCATTTTTTGTTCTGAATTATTTATATGGCTGCAACTTCTTTCATTTAAGCATCTTCCCATTCTTATTAAGTCTTAACTGGTAAAGTTTTTCATGCAACATACTTAACCAAGTCATTTAAAAGATCATTTTGGATCAAGTGGTATCAGAGCAAGTTGACAATTGGTTGTTTTTGAGTATGCATGATTACTAGAGAAAAAATAAGGTGAGGTGAAAAAGAGCTTGTAGAAGGAGATCTTGAGACAAGATCAATAAAAATGACATCTTAAAGTGAGAAGATGGCATCTGAAGGACTTTCTCAAGAATAAAGAGAGTTTCAAAGAAATTTATTTGCCATGTCAGAGATGGTAAAAGTATTGTATGAAGATCACTTGGAACAGAAGAGACTTGTTCAAGTGGAATATTCAAAGAAAGACAAAAGTGAAGAGGGAGGAGGCCCTCCTTCACCTCCTCCTTCACCTCCTCCATCTCCATATTCTTCTTCTTCAAGTACAAGTTCAAATTCTACTTCTGTAAGAAAACATTCTCATTCCCAGAAACATAAGCCTGACATGCCATTGCTTAAACTTGATGTCAAATTCGAGTTTCCTATGTATAATCGAGAAGTCAATGTTGAGAAGCTTGATAATTGGATCAAACAAATGGAGGTATATTGCAGTGTTCAACAAATCAATGATGAGGTAACTGAGATCAAATTGGCATCACTTCGTCTCGCAAGCACTACACTCATCTGGTGGCAGAGTAAGTTGTAACATGGTACTCAACAAATTGGTAATGTATTTCCATCATGAAAAGAGTTTATTTTTTCACTTATAAAACAATTCTATCCATTGGGGTATAAAGAAAAGGCTTTAATTGAATGGAAAAGTCTTAAATTAAGGAAAGGACAATTGGTGCAAGAATACACAAATGTATTTTGTAAGATGGATTTGATGTTAAATATTCAATTACATACACAAGAAACTCTTATGAAGTATATAGGAGGTTTGCCTGCTCATATTCGTAATACTGTGTTTATGTTTGGACCTAGTAATATTGATGAGGTTTTTGTTCAAGCAACATATATTGAAGTAGGAAAAATCGGATTTGGTGTATCAAGGGAATCATCTTCAAAGAAAGAAGGCAAAGGAAAAGGGAATGTGAAGAAAGAAAACTCAGCTATAGTGAAGGAAGAGAAGCTCGCTTGCAAGCATTGCAAGAAATAAGGGTACGATGATGAGCATTGTTGGAAATTGCACCCAGAGAAGAGGCCGAAGTGGTTCAAAGAAAAGAAAGAAAGGCAAAAAGTTGCAGTAGCAGCACAACCAATAGACTTGGGGTCAGATTCAGGTGATGAGACTAAAATCACAACAGTTGGTTTGTCAAGTAAAATTGGTGATGGTTATGATTCAAGAAGTAAATTGTTTCATATAAGGGTCATTATGGAACATACCAAGATCGACACTTTGTTAGATAGCAGATCTCAAGCTAATTTAATTTCAGAAGAAGTGGTTAAGCAATTGGGCTTGAAAACTAAGATACAACACAAAACCTACTCATTAAATTAGATAAGCAAAATTCACAAATTGCCCATAACAAAGTAATGTGTTGTAAAGTTTGCAATTACATCTAATTTTTTGGATGAGGTAACATGTGATGTGGTACCACTAGAAGCATGTGGAATGGTCTTGGGTAGCCCTTATTTATATGATCTCAAATCAATCTTCTTCAGGGAACATAATCAATATCACTTAACTAAAGAAGGGAAAAAATATGTTGTGCATGGTCATCATATCAAATGGAATCAATCTCTTTTTATAATGGAACAATTAAAGAATGCATCTTATGCAAGCAATACACCTATAATTGTACCAGTCAATCTTAAGCAAAAAAGTAAAATGGTCGTAGCATGTAGATCTAGCCATACTTTCCTTTAAGATGAGTTATTGTTGTGCATACCTATAAAGAAGAACATACATGTTAGTTCATTTTCAGTCATGTTTTTGATGTTGCTATCACTGTTAATGTTTTCTACATGGATGGTAGTGAATTCAGAAGGATGTGAATGAATGAAGATGACTAATAATATGTGTTCAATTATCATGGTTGTGTTGCAATTGATTATGATGCGACATGTGCACATGATAGATTTTATAGACAAAGGACAAGTGGCGAGGCCTATCCCACACTTGATGTCTGGTTAATATCCCTTTGGAGGACCAAAAGGTCTCAGTGGGAAGTGTGATCCAAAATGGATATGAAAAGGCCAAAAATTCAAAATTATTGGATTTAATCAAGATCAACACCATTGCATAGAGCTCAAAAAAATGAATCCGGTGCAACTTGAACGGGATCAATCTGATTCTGTATGTGAAAGTTATTATAGTTTGAAGTTTTGGTCAAAACATGTAAAAGAGTAAAAAATCAAAGGTTAATGCTAACGTGGCAACAAGACATGGGGCAAGTGATATGGTTACATATGAATTATTAAATGTAAATAAATAAGACACAATTTTATTTAAATGGATGATTATATTGTTATTTGTCAATCCCTAAAAAAAAAAAAGTCGAACTCATACCAAATCAAATCATGAGATATGGAGGAGTTGAACCTTCAAACATTAAAAATGTGGATTGGTTGATTATATTGTTATATGTCAATCCCTTGAAAAAAATTTGAACTCATACCAAATCAAATCATGAGATATGGAGGAGTCAAACCTTCCAAACATTAAAAATGTGGATTGGTTGAAACAAATATTGTGGTTAGTTAAAATATATATTATATGCCACAATATATGGCACTTAAAACCATATTTTAAGGCATTGGCTAAATGTTCTACCTTTTGGGATTTTTAGTAGGAATTAGTTGGAATCCGACGATGTAAATTTGGACAAAATCTTTATTTTCTATTGTTTAAATTGCCTTTATGAATGCATAAATGGATTCAACGTGTTGAAAAACCCCCAGGGCACTCGGATTATACAAACTCGACCACTCAAATTTGCAAATCCAACCATTCATCACTGGATTTTGGGTAAAATCAAACGAAAAAATTGCCGAAAAACAACCAAAAGGTAGAACATTTAGACTACTACATATTTTAATGTGCCCTTTTATTACACCGAAAGTGTTCCTATAGAGGAGCTTATTCCTGAGGCTTCGTCATTTGTCCAAAGCGTATCAGAATTTATCGTCTGTTCACCGGAATTATCGAATCATTTCATTCCACGTGTTTTATCCTGACTCCAAGTGACAACTTCCAAGTTTCTTCCTCCTCATCTGCCCTTTGTTTACAAAATGAATTATAGTCCTTATTCATTTCTCTGCGTTGTGATATTGATCTGTGAGCTTCCTCCTATGGAGTTTAATGCGTAGTCTCCGACGACTATGTCATCTGGTAGAGGTGATTTATTTAGCTTCGCAGGCCCCCAAAGATGGCGTTCACTGGCACAACATAGAAGTGCAAGGCATGTGAAAAGATGGTCTATTTGGTTGATCAATTGACGACTGATAAGATGGCATTTGCTGACACAACACAAAAGCGCAAGGCATGTAAAAATACGATCTATTTGGTTGATCAATTGACGACTGATAATTCCGTTTATCACAAATCCCGTTTCCGCTGCCATCATTGCAATGGAACCTTAAAGGTGTTGTTTTTGTTCTTTGTTCTGTTATTGTTTGATTTAGTGCGTTGGGTTGGCTTTTGCTTTTACTGTTAGTGTTTTTGCAGTTTTTTGGGGGTTTGATTTGATTTGTGGGATTGGGTATTGGTGTCAAAGTATGGGTTTCCTACAACATTTATGGTTTTATCTCAATTTTATAAAATTGACTGCACCTTTATCATTGATAAACATAAAATGGTTCAATGACTACCCCTGGCAGTCTTGGTTTATTTTAAATGGTGTATGCATGTACGCTCCCCCTCTCACCTTCTCACACATCTTTTAGCGTTTCCTCATCACTCGCCAGGAGGGTGATTCCTTACCTCAAGGTTTTCTCTGTAATATGCCGACCATTAAAATATATAGTAGAAAAGGCTCATATTTTTTTGGTAATTTACATAGTTTTCTTTGGGTGCCATTAATATATTTTTCGATAATCTTTCTGACCATTTTTTACACACACACACACACACACACACACACACACACACACACACACATTAAATATATCCAGGATGTTCTCATGGTGAAGATATGAACTTTTCGAGGAGAGGCTTGCTAAAGGAAATTGGAGCAGCTTGGATTTCAATGTGTGCATCAATGATAAGTGAGCCCTCTGTGCAATGTTTGTTCCTTCTCTCTACATTGTTTTTCTTTTAAATGATGGGTGTTTGTCAAATAAATGCCAGTTTGTGCTCTTCTTGCTTTGAGTAGGTTTTTTTTAATGTTCCAATATTGGTTTTAGAAATATGATTCCGTGGGAATGGGTACAATCAACAAAATTTATAAGTAGTATGTCTGGGTTTATCAGTGCAAACTTAGGTGATTTTGAGTATTTCAATTCAATCCCCTCTAAGTTATTATCATTAATTTAGTGGAGATGCGGATGTTGTTTTTAAGTTTAATCTCTTTCCCAATTTTTATTTTGTTGGCGCACACATTGTCACCGTGGCTGAGGAGGTCTATTCATTTACCATTTTTTTCATTGTGGTGCCTGTTAGGGACAATGTACATTAAATCTCACCTATAATTTTAGTTTAGATAGCCTCGAAAATCGTACCTCAGCTTCATTCACTATACATAAAATATCAAAATTTGAAATGCTCACTTTATATGCTATCAGTCTCTATTCAAGGGCATGTTATTAGATGGAAAGCTTAAAGAAGCTTATAAATGTAAGGTTGTACCAAATAAAACTTGACCCAGTTTTCCAACTATTCGTGAAGCTATAGTTAAAGATTATTTTTTACCCTGTTGAATTGATTATGCTTATGTCATCATTATGTCCATAGTTGTTCACATTTGTTTTCAAAATTGCTATTTATCACATTTGATTTATCATGGGTGTCCTTCATGTGCAGGTTTGTAAAGTACTAAATGTATTAAGAAGAACAAAAAAAGGAACATAAACAATATCATAATTATTATGACTAATAATAGCAGAAACAATAAAATATAGAGAACAATAACATTACAAATGATGCTTTTATTGATAGAAAGCCAAGTTTACTTGTTTCTTCTAAAGGGTAATATTTACAAAATAATTTTCAAAACAAACTTTCCCATACTTTCTACACTTATTTATACTATTTCTATCTTCTAGAGAACATTCTAGAGGAAGATCTTTCTAGAGGTTGAAGCTTCTCTTAAGTCTTCTTACATTAGATGTGTTCACATTATTTCATAGATTTTATTTAATAAGGTTAATCTTTATTACATAGAAAACATATTATTCTACCTACTTGAGGGTTTAGCAATCTAAATTATTTGTTATGTCATTTACAAGTTGCACCTAAAAAATTTCCAACTCATAAGCAACCATTGAGCATATACTTTGCTTCTTATGAGCATATACTTTGCTTCTTAGGAGGCTATTTAAGTCTTTACTCTCCTATGCATCCTTAACCGTCAACTAGGCATTGGATATTTTGTATTCGTTGTGCATAGTTTTTTGTTTTGAAGAGCTTAGGTTTTATGGCATTGTTGTTTTCCCCTTCCTTTGGGAGTAAGAGGCAAGCACTTCAAGCTTTGTTGTTGGGCTGTCTTAGGGGATACATTTCTAAGGGAATTGGCTTGTTAAAATTTTTATTTTTACTTTTATGTTTGGAGGTTGAGAAAACTAAAATTAGCTAAATTGAAAGTGCATTTTCTGCTTTTCATTGAACTTCCTTGTAAATTTATTTTTTCAGGCTTCTTTTGAACTAACTTGTAATGCTTTATTTTCATGTTTTTTTTTTTTACTGCTGTGCATTTAAGAAGGATAAATTTCAAACTACAGTGCTCGGCTACTTTCCTATACTAACTTGTATTATAGGTTTATATGGCTTTCGATCCAGAATATATGCTTCTTACTACGGATATGGATATGGAACTACTTCCATATTTGCATCTCAAAGTCTAGCTACCGCTACTTTTAGTGGGTCAACGGATTATGGGTGAACGAGGTAAAAAGGATGGGGTCTCGATTTGCAGGGTATTGAACTGGAAGAGATCCGGGGTCCTCTGTCTTCCTCCTACTGCCTGCCAACTAGCTAACTGGCCTTTATAACTGGGGATGAACATGGAAATCAGGTCCCTATCCTTCTCATTCTTCGCCAAATCCAAAGATAGAATTACGTTGATCATGTCTTTTCGTAGTTCATTCATCTTACAATAGTTTGGCATGTGAAATTCTAAAATTAATTGAACGTTCTTAAGAATCTTAGAGCATGTGTAAATGTAAAATTCATTGAACATCCTTATGACTCAATTAATTAAGTTTGTTGCTTATTACACGCAATGATCATGAGTTCCACAAATATCAATGCTGGTCGTCTTGACTTTATGGGGTTGGAACTTGGGCTATGATTGTCACGAGCTCTGTATTCTTTCCATATATCTCCAAATTAGGATTGTTATTGCATTGAACTTAACCCACATAACATTTAACTCAAGGTGAACAATTGTTCACCTTTTATTTTTATCATTATTATACCTTTTTTAATACAAAATTACTCATTATATTAATATATGTCTAAACTAGGACTGTTATTGCATTGAACTTAATCCATAGTTCACTTTTTATTTTTATCATTATTATACATTTTCCAACAGAAAATTACTTATTATATTAAAATATAATTGAGTATATAGGCAAAAACAACTTGTCTAAAAGTGAAAAAACTGCAACTATCCATGAAAGGAAATATGAATAGTCACCCAAAACTAGACTCAAAAACAACTTGTCTAAAAGTGAAAAAACTGCAACTATCCATGAAAGGAAATATGAATAGTCACCCAAAACTAGAGGGCAGACTGAAGAAAGTATGACAACCATTACAAAACTCTCAAACCACCAACTTTCCACATTTGATCAACCAAGAAAGAGTATAATAAAAAACACCATTTATCTCTGATGCTTTAGTAGGATCAACCTCAAAAAAGAGCTAAAGATAACTACAAAGGTGTTTTAATATGGATTTAGGATTAGGGTAGGACTCACATTTCCTTCTTCCCATTGATTATAAGAATTTTTTCCTTCTTGCATGTGGAGAGCCTTCTTGGACAATATATCTTCCTTCTTATTGAATTCTCGATAAATATGAAAGTCGTTGATTAAGACTTGCTGAGATATTCCGTCCTTCCAACAATCTAAGGAAATTACCTGCAATTTTCCTTTGAAATTCAACCAGTCAATTACTATTCTAGAGTCTCCAAACACTTGTATATCAACAATATGCAACCGGGATGCCATAATAAGGGTTGCCCATAATCCTAACAATTCTTCCCTAATATTGGTACCTAGGCCATAGTTGAAAGTCCATTTGTAAATTGTTTGATCATTGATCCTAATCACCCCCCCTGCTCCACTCTATTGACCATTTGAAAGTGTTGCTCCATCAAACCATCCCACAGTAGAGAAATCTTGGAATGATGTCTTAAAGGATCAGGAAGTAGGCACTTTCTTAGCATCTAAAAGTCTATCAATTCCTCCAAGTGACTTGTGTACTACATAACAGATAGAAGGACTCCCATTTTCGAAAATTACCTTGTTTTGTTCCAACCAAACATGCCAACTAACAATGGAGGGCAAAGTTGGGTACTTTGGTACCTGCTTTATCCAACTTTCATAACAATCATTTAAAGTATTCCCCTCCCATACATTCCTTAGATTTAGTCCTCTTAAAATTCTATGCCAAACTTGTTGAGTAAAATAGCAATTGACCAACAAATGTTTAAGTGTCTCTGGTTCCTTTGAACATAATAGACAAATACTAGGCCCTTCATATCCCATAATGATAAATGATAAATGAACATATTTATCATTATTATACCTGCCTATTTCATTGAAGTTAATGTCCATAACATTTAACTCAAGGTGAACAACCTTTTATTTTTATTTTTATCATTATTATAATATTATAATATCTGCCTCGGTATATTGTAATTATTTTTGGGCCAAAAGTTTTTGACTTTCAATTAGTTGGGAAATTGTTAAATTTACTTCCAAAGTTTAACATTAGAATTTCAAAAATAATAATTTTAATTGTATTATAAAATTATTTATTTATTATTTCATTGGTTGAAAACATTGAAATGACAATTTTTATGTGGTTTTGGTAACTTTTGTCATAAAAAATTAAGAAAAAACATAAAAATGTTATATGTTCTCTCATTATTACTATCAATTTCATTTTTAAGTAGCAACATCATAATAATCCAGTGGCATCATTTACCATTTTTCTCATAGTGGTGCCTGTTAGGGACACTTTTTCATAGGGTGAGCCACAAAGGAACATGAGGGCACAAATGCAAGTGACACAAACACTTTAATATGGTAATCCACAAAGGAACTAGAGTGCACAAATGGAAGAAACATAAATATGAGGAAAGGAGCCATTTTACGGGGTTACAAAATGTATGCAATATTTGTTGATATGCTCATAATTTTCTCTCTACTTAGGAAGAAATTACATTCAATTTCTGATGAAGATGTACATAGTGTTGTTTGAATGTAACATGGTATATCCATTTGGCTTGAGAGGGAAGGGTCCCTTGTCAGACTACTAATTCCACATAGATTTAGTTTGAGTTTAAAACCTTAAGGGTGTTGTTTTTGTTCTATGTTCTGTTATTGTTTGATTTAGTGTGTTGGGTTGACTTTTGACTTTACTGTCAGGGTTTTTGCAGTTTTTTGGGGGTGTTTGATTTGATCTGTGGGATTGGGGATTGGTGTCAAAGTATGGGTTTCCTACAACATTTATGGTTTTAGCTCAATTTTATAAAGCCGACTTTGACTGATTTATGTTTTGCTATATTAAGGAGATGGGTTGGAGTTTGGAAAGCGTGGAGAAACTCGGGGAAGATTCTAATGAGATGTGAATCTTTAAATGGACAATGCTATTCAGGAAAATTGCAAGGTAGGAGACTAAGTTGCACTTTCAAAAGTGCCCGGAAATTTTGTTGAAGATTGCAAGGAGATGTGAGAATTTTAGGTAGTCGTGTTGAAGATTGTAATGAGATGTGAGACTTTTAGGTAAGTTAGTAAGTTGGAGACTAATCAATATGAGTTTCAAAAGCATGAAGAACCTCCGGTGGAAATTATACAGTTGAAACTTTAAAGAGTCAATGCTATCAATGTAAATTGCTAGGTAGGATATGGATTGGACTTTGGAAAGCGTGGAAAAAGTTGATGATTGTAAGGAGATGTTAAGATTTATTGTGGATGATGATATCCACGGAAATTGCAAGGTTGGAGATTACTTTGAAAAACAAAGAGAAATTACATCTGAATTTACAGGTGTAGATTTTTTTTGCACACATTATATAAACATTTACATGTCATTATGAATCACATTTAAAAGCTTTTGCCAATAATTTTTGCTTTGTCTTACTCTATGATAAATATGAGAATAATAAAACCTTTTACCTTGTTAACAATTAATCCTTTAAAAAGGAAGTCCAAACATCATCGATATATCTTACATGAGGCATTACATTTAATGGCTTGAGTTTTCTCTTATATCCATTTTGAAATCTAACCATTTGTTGATCTATTTCATAAATGAAGTTGGTAAAAATAAATGCTACATTTAGTTTATTATATTTATTATGAAATCTAATCGCTCACTTTTACACATTACTCATTTTTATTCAAGTTATTTCTTTGGGTGCTAGAAGCTCTAACATATGTAAAGTACATTCAATTCGTATTGTGGAATGTTTATACCTTAGGTTTTATTTCCTTTTCTTCTAACCCAATTCCCTTCTTTTCTCACTCAAGAATCTTTTTCAAAATTTCAGTCTTTGGAGTGAACCATCTAGATGGCTCAAGGAAACATATGAAGTGTCAGGTAGTGTCATTATGACAGAATTACATGTAGTAAAGGCAAAGGAAAGAGTGTTAGAGGCAGAAAATGAGAAAGTAGAGGTTGATCAAACCAGATTGTCACAAATGAAGTTTGCAATAAGTCTAATTGGTGTTGTATTCTGTCCTCCATGACCACATTGAATGGACCAATTATATATGTAAGGTAAATTTAAACGCTTTATTGGTGGTATGAAGGGTTATAGAATGAAATCAATACACTTTAGTGCTTGCATGAAGGTTTATAGAAGGAAATCAATTCGTTTTCATGATCACTTTGTTTATTTTGTAGTTGCATGCCCAAATCTGTTGATTCACCCAATTTCACACAAAGGTTGTATAGGCTTCATTAAATGCAATTGAGAATGGGGATATAAATCGCTGGCCCAAAACTTTGACCATTAACTACATTTGTCTACATCACTTAAATCCTCCCCAAAACAAAATCTCATGGTCTTTAAACAAAGTAACCACACCAAATCACTTCGGTGTTTCCTTTCACCCACTTCAGGGGTATGCTAACTATATGTACTACATATGTAATATATTTCCCCGTTTCCTTTCCCTGCTTCAAGGGTATGCTAACTATATGTACCACATATGTAATATAGTTGGGAAAACCACATAAATGTGGGCTTTAGTCATAACTTATGCCACAAATGGATATATTGGATGGGGGATATTATTATATGGTTGTTTTTAAAACCATACTTTATCCCATTATTAAATGCATCGAATCCCAAGAAAGATGTGAACCATATTTTGGTTTATTATATGGTTTAAAAAGTTCATATCATATATTTTGACTATATAAAAAGGAGCGCTACAAATCCAATTGGATATGATGTGCAACAGGTGGGTTTTTAACCATATTCAAGGATTTTAAAATCATATTCAAGGATTTTAATGCAAATTTCAAGCCCGATTCTATGCCAAGAAAGGTGGGAGGTTGGGTTCCGACCTCCCCACTTCATTTTTTTAAAACCAAAACTTTTACCACTGCATTAGGAGGTCAAATTTATATTGAAAATTGCAGAACAATGGGTTTTATTGTAGAGAAGTCAGTTAACTAGCCAATCTTTGGAGACCATTTTTGGAAGCTACGCTCAACCTTTTTTGATGTTGTATGTTGCATTGGGTTTCTGAGATAGATCAGAACACAACTGAATCAATAAAATAGGCAATTGATGTACATTTTGAGCATTGAATATTAATAAAGAAGCCTTCCCCATTGAGACAAAGGCCCAAAGACGTAGGCAAATTTTCTGAACTTTGTTATCAAGTTTTGGCATTATGGTTTGTTGTCATTATTATTCATTTGCTATTCTGAATTCTTTATATGGCTATAACTTCTTTCATTTAAGCATATTCTCATTCTTATTAAGTCTTAATTGGTAATTTTTTTCATGCAACATACTTAACCAAGTCAAAGATCATTTGCATAAATTCTTATAAAATGTTCTGAATCCATTTTGAGACCATGAAAACTAAAAGGATATTTAAATTGTATTTTTACTGTATAACAATTTCTATTTTAATTTTCTTCTACACTACCATGTGATGAGAAAAATTGTCCTCAATTTGATTCACACACAAGATTTCTAGGCAATGAAAAATTGAAAAACTACACCATTACCAAGACTTAATGTGGGTTCAAGTACATGCCTTAAAAGTGTTGGCACACTTACTTATACTGAGAGGGGGGGGGGGGGGNATCAATATAGGATTTCCTTTTCTTTTCTTACAGTATTTATAAATTTATTACTTCACCAATCATAAGTAATTAATGAGAAATGTATACACAAACACACAATCCACTGTACATAGAGATTTAACGTGGAAACTCAGTTGGGAGAAAACCGCAAAACATATCTTTATAAAATCATGTAGGAACCAATCTACTGTTACAATATTTACATGCACCAAACTGCAAGAGACACCAATCTCCTTAGCTGAGCACCAACTCAACAATGTATGTAGGCACCAACCTACAACTGCAATCTTTGTAGGCACCAACCTACAGCTGCAATATTTGCAGGAACCAACCTACATGAGACACTAATATCTTCAGCTAAGCACCAACTTATCAATTCCTGTAGGCACCAACCTCCAACTTCAATATTTGCAGGCATCAACCTACAAGACACACCAATCTCCTCAAACTATCAAGAATACCAAATCATTTCTTTACTTCAATCCTTCACTTGCAAAAATTTGTTGTCACATCACTCTCCACTAGTTCAAAATATGCATGACTTCAGATGTTCTCTTAACCTTGCACCTCCCAACCACCCTTAGATAATTACATTCTCCTCTCTTTCATTTTCTCTTATCCTCAGACCTCAGATCCCCAAAGCTTCACTTCCTCATCCTAATTATTCTCACTCTCACATTCTTAAAGGGTTTTGGGCATCGTTATTTATACACTCCATAATTCCATGGATTTGTCCAAATAAAATAAATGCTCAGGAGGTTAGCTCTAAATTCTTTGAATCTTCCTCAAAACTAGGTTGTAAAAATCCTTTGAAACCAATCCCAATCTCCTCCAATTTCTTCTGCGATTTGTTGATAGGACCTTAATGATCAAAAATCATCGGATGCGTCCATGGTTAATTCATGACCATTGATCTGTTCGCATCCCCAACAAAAACCTAATTGGGCCATCGAGCTCTTGCACACACATCAAAATCCTCAACACTCAACAATCGTTCGATTCGGTCCCCGATTCAATCTCATCCATCAATTGTTCATTGGTCATCACAATCTGATCACTGGGACCATTGAGCTACTGGGCCTCCAACCACGTGTTTTTAAATTTTCTCCTCGATCCATTATATGGGGCTTATCGGGCTCACTGAGCCATCAAGCCCTCAACACTACAAGCTCATGCTTTCAACTCCTCACTGGTACTTCGATCTAATCTCAGTCATTGATCAATGGATGATCACAATTCACCCAAACACAAGTTTCTTTGTCCTGTTGATTGAGTCACCAGGACCTTGGGGCTTCAATGTTGTGCCTTCACACCTTTTCTATGATATGGTATGCCACCTGGTGATCAACCCACCAGGCTCACCGACCTACTGGGAAACTAGGCCCATGTAAGCTTCAAACACACTCAATGCTCCTTTAATATTCTGATTCCTGATCTATTGATGTGGCATAGGATGTGATCTCCATGTGGACTCCTTCCACATGTACTGAATGACGTGGCACTAGTACGTGAATTCTTACACCATCACATCCTCTAACCTTGCTCGATCACTATGTTGACTTGAAACAAGTGCATGGCTTGACATGTGACAATGGCATAGTTGTTGTCATGGAGCTGATGTGGCATCGACCATCGACCACCGAGTGCTTGGGGATTCAACAATTCCCTTTTAATCCTCTTCCATGATCCGATTATGGAACCTTGTCTTAACGAACCCAATCACCTTGTGTCACATGTATCACCTCATCATCGTCCTTCCAGGCGATCGACCCTCCAGTCCTTCAACACTACATTTTCAACATTCTCCCTGATCTAATATGGAACCTTGTTACATTGTGTTCCATCCACTGGGTCATCGGGCGATCGACCCACTAGGTCTACTAAGGCACCAATCCTTCAACTCTGCACCGACACTCCATTCTTCCGATTTGATATGGAACCTTATCACTCTATGTTCCAACCAATGGGTTTGTTGGGGCACCATGCCTGTAGAATTTTAACACTGCATTTCAATTATCTGCCCCGATTCAGTATCTGATATGATGTGGCAGATGATGTGGCCTCCTCGTGGACAACCGTACTGAGTTGGTTGATGTTATGGTTGGCATGGAAGATGATGTGGCATCCATGTGGCTCTAACATAGATTTGATGTGGCATATACCATTGGGTGATCAACCCACTGACCCACTAGACTCACCATTTCTTTGTGCACTCACTTCGTTCCGATATCCCAATCTTTTATATGTTGGGCCCCACCAGCAGGGCAACGAGGGCCCTGCACTTTATGATTCATATTTATAAATGGAACGTAATGAAATATAGATGTATAGTAAATAAATTCATAGAGATACAATAAAACTTGACTTCTATTAATAAAGAGAACCTTATGAAACTGTAAAAATGCATACTGAAACAAACTTGCTCGAATGGTGGTAGCTTATCTCTGAGAAGATATGTGACGACTATGCTCATTCACAATAAGATGAGTACAATGAGGCTCCATTATTTTTTTAACATACAACATAAATGAGAAAACCTTAAACATCCAAAACCCCAACCTCGGGAGACGAAACACCAAAAGGCTTGTGGGTCCCGATGGCGGTAGTTGATATGTCAACTTGGCACAACTTTTGCATACGATCTTCTTTTGGGTCACTCGATACAATGTTGGAAAGGTATAGACGAGGAGTACATATTCTGTTCGGCCTAGAATTTTCCTCCAACTACATGCTAGGTTCCATCGAGCCCAAAAAACGTCGTTTAGGGCCTCAAAACGGTCCCAATAGTTTGGGACCCAAAAAAATGTAAACAAAATTCCGAAATGAAAATTGTTCTTTGAGCCAATGGAATAGGTGGGTGGGCACCAATGTCCAATTGGATCACTTTTTCAATAAACTCTCTGATATTCTCGTATCTAACAAATTGGGCCCCATGACATAAAATTTAATGCTTTGTGTAGGGTTTCATGGCTCTTCCATTCACATTCAAACTATGTTACTTTACCTTTCATTATAAACCCATCATTTTTTTTCCCTTATGCATGTGGGATATTGTATTTTCTCATATTTTCTTCAATCTAATCACCAGGACCTCCCTCAATGGGATCATTTTTACTCATACCTTCAACACATGCCTGAGCTTCCTCTGTGCCATCAAGCTTTAGTAAACCTTGATTACTCTATTGCAAAACTCGATCCCTTTCCTCTATTTGTAGGGTCATGTTGTCCTCCTCATACCTTTGTACATAATTCAGAAACCTTTTGTGCTTGTGTTTCCCTGGTTATACAATTTGGCTACTTCCTTGATCTACTCTTCCAACAAACTCCCCCTTTTTCATTGATGGCAAGCTTAGTCAATTATGATACTCCTCCAATCTGTTGCAACCATAGATCTCACAATTTCGTTCTCATCTAAGTTTACTGCTTCCATATCTACAAGTCTCCTTCTTTTTCTTTTCTCTCCCCCTTTGACATCAATGGAAAATGTTTTTTCTCCCCCTTACATTGTACTTGTCACTTTCCGCTCCGAAACCAACAACCTTATCTCTTTTTGTAGCCCCCCTTGAGCTTATGCTCCTCTTTTAGTGCTTCAGTGGCTGGATGACATAGGTACCATCCCTAGTTTCTATTTGATATACTCAAAGACTTCTCTAGGAAGAGGTTTTGTAAATATATCAACAACATGTTCTTTTGTACCAATATATTCCATCTTGACATTTTGTTTTATGACTTTCTCTCTTAAGAAGTGGTATTTGATTGGAATGTGCTTTCTATTAGAATGCATAACCAGATTCTTTGAAATATTAATTGCTGGTATTGTCACACAGTATTGATATGGGATGATGATACTCTACCTTAATGTCCTTCAATCCTTCAACATTTGTTTCATCTAGAGCACTTGTGTACATCATGCTATTGCTGCAATGTATTATGCTTCTACCGTGGATAGAGAAATTGTTGATTTCTTCTTACTGAACCAAGACACTAGGATGTTTACCATAAAGAATGCTCCACCACTAGTGCTCTTTCTATCATCCACACTACCTTCCCAATCTACATATGTGTAAGCTGTCAGAGTAGAGTTTGTACCTGTGGGATACCATAAACCAAAGTCTAATGTACCTTTAAAATATCTGAATATTATTTTTATTGTTGGCACATGTGTCTCCTTTGGTGCAACTTGAAGCCTTCCAACTAATCCCATTGCCTACATAATGTCTGGTCTTGAAGCTTTTAGATATAGTAGGATTCCTATCATTGATCTGTACAAAGATTGATTAGTTTCATTTGATTCATCCTCTTTGCTCAACTTACAAACAATGACCATGGATGTATTGACGTGTTTACAATCTTCTATTTCAAACTTCTTCAACATATCCTTGATATATTTGGTCTAAGAAATAAATAACCCTTTGCTAGTTTGAGAATTCTACAACCCTAGGAAGAATGACTTTCTCTAAGCATGGGAATTTTAAATTCTTTTTGCATTTCTTCTGCAAACGTTTGCCTCATTCTATCATCATTACTTCCAAAAATGATATCATCCACATAAACCACAATGATCAACATATATTTATTGTCTATTTTGATGTAGATATTTTTGTCTTCTATTCCTCTTTTGAAACCTTGTTGATGTAAGTACTTGTCAATCCTTGAATACCATGCTCTAGGAGCTTGATTTAATCCATAAAGTGATTTCTTCAATTTGCAGACATAACATTTATTTTCTGATAATAAGAATACTTATGGTTTTTCAATGCATACTTCTTTCTCTAAATATTCATTAATAATGTTGACTTGACATCCATATGATATACTTTAAAATTCTTAAAGATTGCAAATGCCAAAAATATTCTAATGGATTCTAATCTTGCAACAAGAGTAAAAGTTTCTTCAAAGTCAATACCTTCTACTTGAGCATACCCTTTACAAACCAATAATGCTTTATTTCTTACTATTGTTCCATATTCATTTAATTTATTTTTGAATACCCACTTTGTACCAATAACATTTTTATCTTTAGGTCTTGGGACAAGTTCCCATGTTTGTTTTTTCACAATCTGGTTTAACTCTTCTTCCATAGACTTAACCCAATGTTCATCAAAACTAGCCTTTGCAAATTATTTAGGCTCTACTTTGGAAAGCAAGGAGAGATTTATTTGTTCATAGGTGCTTACCATTTTTCTTTTGGTTTGTGTTCCAACATTTTTATCACTAAGAATATTCTAGAATATTCTTCTACACAAACCTTGATGGGGTTTGTGTATCTTGGTGTTCTGTTTCCTCTTCCGTTTTCTCCTCTTCATTTTATTCCTCTTCTTTTTCATATTCCTCTTCTTCATATTCATTGTATTTTATTTCTTTTGTTGGTAGTTTATTATTATGAGGTATTGCTTCATCTATTTTAACATTTACACTTTCAAAAAAAAATTGTAGTCTTTTGTTGTAACATCTATAGGATTTTATTCTTGATGAATAACCCAGAAAAATTCATCCATCTTCTCTTGAGTCAAAATTTACTAGATCCTCATAATCTCTTTTGATGTAACACTTTCTTCCAAATATTCCGAAGTGTTTGACATATGTTGGTCGGCCTTTCCATGATTCATAGAGTGTCTTATCATTTTTTACTCCTATTTCCCCTCCATTTAGAATGAACAATAGCGTAAACTGCTTCTCTCCAAAAGTTGTCTTATAATTTTTCTTCATTCAACATTTTCATAGCAATTTCTTGTACATGTTTGTTTTTCCTTTCAACTACTCCATTTTGTTGAGGAGTTCTTACAGTTGCATACTAAATTTTTATTCCATGAGTTTCATAGAATTATTCAAATTCATTGGATGTGAACTAACCTACATTATCCGACCTTAAACATTTTATTTTTAGATTGGTCTCATTCTCAACTAAAGCTTTGAATGCTTTGAAATTTTAAAATTCCTCATATTTATTTTTGAGAAAGGAAACCCAAATCTTTCTTGTATAATTATCAATGAGTAGCATAAAATATTTCTCTCCTTACAGACGTTTTTTTCTTGTTGGTCCATACAGATCTTTATGCGCAAGCTCCAATGGTTTGGATGTTGTATATTCCTTTGTATTGAAGCTCATCCTTGATAGTTTTCCATGCTGACACTACTTACAAATAGTTTTTGAGGGTTTTGTGATCTTTGGAATATCTCTTACTGCTTGTTTGGTGCTGATTTTTACTAGGTTTTCAAAGGTCATACAACCCATTATTTTATGCCACAATAATATTTCATATATCTACCCCATAAAACATTTTTCTGCATTAATATCATCAAGAATAGTATACATTGTTTGGGGTTCTAATTGCTTTTGCAACTAGCTTTCCTAATTTTTCCTTTATGATCTTACATCCTTGGGACTCAAAAGTAAGGGTGTGTCCTTGGTCACAAATCTGGGTTACACTAAGAATATTGTGCTTGAAGTATTCAACACACATAACCTTTTCTACCTTAGCCCTTCCATTTTCAATACTAATAATTCCCTTTCCAACTATCTTTGAAGTGCCATTGTCTCCAAAGGTAACACTTCCATCATTCTTCTTCAAGGTGATAAAATTTGTTCTATCTCCTATCATGTGACTAGAGCACCCACTGTCAATGTACCACTTATCCCCATTATTTTGTGCACGTAGTGTAGATTGTATGAACAAGGATTTTTCTTTATTTTGTTCCCAATTTCTTTCCATGATTGTTGGGGATTCCTCTTTCCAATTTTTTCTGAAATCACTTCTACATAATTTTTCTATATGCCCAGAATTATTGTAGTTATAACACGTAATGTTATAGTTCAACAAAGGGGGATATGATTTGTAATTTCTCCCTGAGAATCCATATGTATCTTTGTTGTTGTCCGTCATGTAACTATATTTTGCATTTATTCTACAATCTATTTCTTTATGACCAAAACCTTTGAAAGAATAACAATAGCCAAAAAAATAATTTTGGTACCTGATTGTGTGATTCCATCTTGATGGGAGAGTCTTCCTGATTCTGTCCTTGTGAGGAATATTTGTTTCCTATGGAAAATCCTGTTCTTGTTTCATGTTATCTTCAACCTTGCTAGTTTTTTTGAGCTCATCAACATAACTCAATTGTTTTGAAGAGGTTGAGGCCTCTTTATTAGTTTTCTTCTTTTCACTGTAACCAATACCAGTCTTGTCAAATAGTGATCTTTGAAAACTTAGGATTTCATTCAAGGTTGTAGAGATATTCTCAAATTTCGTGTTGGTATTTGATCTTTCCAACTCCTTTCTTAGAAAAACTATTTCAGATTCTACACTACTGCAAACGTCTTCCATTTCTTTTAGTTGGGATCTTAAGAATTCTCCAATTCTCTTTGCTTCTTCTACTTGAGTTTTCAAGTTGTTGATGATTTTTTTTAGTTTCATTAGAACTTTCTTTTATACCGAGCATTTATTTTCTGTATTTATTCAACGACTCCTTTTGTATCCATTTCTTATTCCTCCATCTCTCTATTTCATTTAGAGCACATATGAGCTCTCCTTCAAGATCCACTTCTACATCAATCTCATGGTTGTCTTCTTTTGTTGAATATATGTTCCTATTTTCTAGGACATAAGTCTATGTTTCTATATCCATGAAGAGAATATAGTTTGTTTCAATATCATTGTCATCATAGGAGTTGTTGTCTGTTGAGGAAAATATATGAAATGATCTTACTCAAACATTTTCAGATTCTTCTTGGCTAAAGAAAAATAGATGGGAATGTCACCCTATGTTTATAACCATCAAAAATAAAATCCTATCTCGCAAGTATCAATTACGAGTGCTTAGGCTAGTCTTTTTCACAAATAAAAACTTGCTGGAAAACTCATTTTAATATGATTTTCTGAATATAATAGTTGTTGAAAACAAGTGTAAAGACAAAAGTAAGACACCAAGATGATAATCAAGACAGATGAGACATAAACCAATCCTTTATTTATTTCCAATTCACCAAAGAGTCATTCTCTTTACAAAATCTCATACACAAATTTTGGACCAAAGTCAAACTTAGACATCCCCGACGGAACATACAAAATGATCTCTGACAGAAAATAAAAAATGAACTCTAAAAGCTGGATCAACTTGCCACATATTGTTGCCCACTCGAATCTACACAATAGCCTTTGTCAGTCATGAAAAATAATTCACAAACAAACAAGTCTACACATACTATCAAAGATAGATCAACACCTTTGAAAAAAAAGTGTCTGAATGATGTAATTCAACCCTAAATGTTGTTGTCTACAATAAGACCCTACTATCATAAAAAATAATTAGGCTTGTGATAAATTAAGGAATGAATGAAAACTGGACTATCTCAACATGAACTCAAAGAGCAAACCTTAATATGCTTCTCCTTCTATCCTCCTCTTGTTACTCCCTTTCCTTTTTCCTTTAAGAAAATTAGAATTGGTTGAATTAGTTGAACTACCTCATTAGTTAAGTTAACTAAAGACTCAACCAATGTTTTAGTTAGGGGAAATAGTAATAATCATAATAAGGGTTATAAATAAATAATAACTAGTAGGTGGGACCCCTTGTGACTCCCTTTAGCTCTTAACAATCATAACATAACTATTTAATTAAGTAAAACACACCTCCTTGTGACTACCATCATCACATTAACATTTGACAATTTAGCTCATTGATATTTGAAATTACTTTCAAAAAACATATTACTCATATATCCAACGAAAACATGTTGTCCAAAACTTCCGAAGTCATCTGTCATAAAAAATAAATAACATAAAAACTCAAAAAACATATTTGCCAATCTGAGATGCAATCTTTCCTTGATTGCTGCTGTGACCCTTCGATTTTTCTGAATTTTCCTTTGGCTATGATGAGCCTTTAGGCCTAATCTCACTGATCACGTGCGAAAAATCATCCCTCAAATGCATCCAGGAAGACACAGATTTATCAAAGCCATTGGAGGGTGAGGAAGAGGCAACAATGGATTTTCCCTTGTCAAGGGCATGGTGGGCCTCGATTTTCAACCTTTTTCTAGCATGAGAGGACTGAATTGGTGAGTGGACAGGTGCATCCTGGGAAATATGGTTAACAGGCGGGGGAGTAGGTAAGGACAAATTGGTCCAGCCATGATGTTGGGAGACTGTCGGGTGGACAATCTCTTTCCATCCGTTGTTTTTGGGAACCTCGGGTTGCAATGAGACATGAGGGGGCACGGGAATACCAGGGGCTTGTGGAGCTTGGAAAGGAGGTATTTTAGGCCTAAGTTGGACCACTCCTTTCCCAATCCAATTGAAAAATCCATCCTAAAACAACTGGCCTAAATCTTGCGGGTCAACATCAAAGTGTATGGAGAATCTTGGACTTCTTGGGCCTCTGTTCCAATTACCTCTCCCTCGGTTGCCTCTTCCATGGCTACCTCGACTGAAGAAGATCATTCCTTCATGCACGATTTCTTAGCAAATATTTCCTTACAACCATACATGAAAACTCCTTAAAAATATGAAATAGACTTTGGCTCAACAACATATCAGACTCATGCAATCCAATCCATATAAATTGTTTAACTGTTGTCAATGAGCAGGGGATGACCAAAAGGTTCTGGGATAAACGAGGGGTTTGTATTGAGTGAAACATGATATAATGAGAGGGAAAAGAAACACGGTTACCGCTTAAAGACAACACACAATCAACTGTAATGAAAACCAAAGAAAATATCACTGTGATCCAACCAAGAAACTGCGACTTCAAAATTGCTTCAATACATAATTCTACTTGATTGTAATTATATTTTAAAACAGGGAGTGAAAAATGGATATGGGAAGGAGAGGGGGTTGTAATTAGAGAAAAACAAAATAATGGTATTGAAAGAGAGCGGGTACTGTTCATAAAATTAATTAAGTAATCCATAAAATCATTCCACCTGGACATAAAATATCCAACACCAACCAAAATGATCATTGTGCCAAAATAACAACTACTTTGTAAACTTTAAACAATTATGAGCATCATCTTTCTCACTGTTCGTGGTCAATCTGTAATATAGTGTCATTAAAACAAGACAACATGCATTCCACAACAACCTATAGATGATTTTTGTTCCTCTCATTTATCCATTTAATATTTTAAAACAATCCCCAACTGAAAAAAAATGTCACTTAATTCCACTTCGTTCAGCATAAAAAGTCAACCACCTTCATCAACACAGACATAGAAAGCATGCCCGATTTAATCCCTCAATTCCATCTACAATTAAGTTGTAACAAGATCATACTTCCACAACACCCGTGTATATCACTGTTAAAATGCATGATACTCATTAAACATACATAGTGGACAATCAACACAACGATCCATATCTAAATTGCAAATATCCTGGTTTTCCATTTAAACACACAAACAACAATCACCACTTCAACTCATGCTATGTTGTATAATACACAGACTATTCGACAAAATGCAAGAGTATTTATGTGACTTTACAAGTCTAATTTTATTTGACTCTAAACATTCACAATGCTGGGCTATCAATCCAATAAAATGAGGCAACAACAGTATACCCGATCTCATAACATAAATTGATCAAATTGCAACCAAGCCAAGTTTAAAATTTCATGGCCCTCTTTGATGATGCAATCAAATAATATCGATAAAAAATACAATGTTTGGTCATGCCATAATCACCGCGATTACAATACTCCATCAACAATTTAAAACACATAGTCACAAAAATCATTAACTCAACTTAACATGTTGTAGGAATGCCACACATACCCACGCATCACGCACGAAGCATTTCTGTGTATTAACCAATTGTAAACTAATGTTGGGTTAACAATTCAATAATTGTAATGTAAGAGACAATGACTATGCATTCAAACCAATTCTCCAATCAACGTTATTCAATTTGATTGTCATAATAACCAATGCAGTGACTAAATACCAAAACCAACACCACTATCAACACAATCAACAGAGTCAAGTAAGAAATTGAGCACTGTCAACAATACACCAACAAGTCATAACAATCAATAGTCTACCCGACGACCATAATAGTTTCCTTTATTAAAACCCGAGCTTTGATAAAATGAGGGTTTTCTTTGTGGACCAACACAGGGAGACATGGAGTCGATTCCCATCATCGAGTGAGAACCTCTGAGACCAATGGTGCACACACAAGGTATACCACAATTAAATTCACAAACAAGGTGATAATTTCCGTGATAGGAGAGACTATGGACAAAGGAGCCAGGTTCCATTCTGGTCCTGTAAAAACACTTAGAACATGCAGGGTATAACCCTCGTGGTTTTCCCAATCGACCAACTAACAACGTTGAGATATAACAGAGTTGAGGAAAATAAATATAACCCACTGTGCAACCATTAGTAGCATGAACAAACCATACCTAAGTGAAACAATGTGCAGTGACGCAAGGCGTTCAAACCAATAAACCCCATAACATCAAAACACTGGGTATGGTGATACAAATGCATGGAGACAACCAATCATTCTAAACCAAATGAAACCCTAAAACTAAAACCAATAAGGATGACATAGAGCATTTGTGGATGCTAACACTCAGGACGACAAATAACACTATGACTTCAAACATTATTTGCAATGAAAACCACCAACGATTAATTTCAGAAAAATATCACAAATTTACATAGTTTCCATACTTAAGGAAAGCATATACCCATACATTCCAAGCCAATATCTATTTCATAACTAGAGCAGATTCATGGATGGAAAAAAAACATACCTGTAACCAAAAGTACCTTAAAATGCGAGTTGGTTGAGCAGTTCTTCTTCTGCTTGAAATTCAGAGCCTAACCACAACAAACTCAGTTGAACAATAGCCCAACTAGGGTGGTGGCCAGTGGAAGGAGTACGCATGATGTGTAGTAAATGCACGTCGCCTCCACCCCCAGTCAATTAATTTCTTAGTACACGCCAGCAAGCTTCCCATTAACTCATTCAATTAAACCATGTATCAAAACCATCACCCACTAATTGCCAATAGCGCGACCCATACCACGTTTATCCGTTTCCAGCTTATGCCATAAAATAAATCAACCATGTTTCATATAACTCAATCAAATCACATAGCTATTAACTTATTATCTAGGATCATCAACGATAATTTCAACTTCAATGCATGCAGAGTAGTATATTAGCACAGTTTAATTCCTTCCTTCTGCATTTTGTTACATCGCTTTTATTTCTCTCCCACTACTCTTATATATTATTACTAACATGTCTCTTGTGCAGGTGTCCCAGTAATGGATCCAAGAACATATAGAAATGATAACAATGGATAACATAGGTCATTGTAACATAAAATTTGACCCTAGAGCAACAGAAAAACACACAACATGCCTTATCCATCATCCAATTGTCGCAATTAGAACCAACACATAATAATCCCTATCCATCCCCAATAAAAACAAGATCTCATCAACCATGTAAACAATGTTGAACAATGGCATGAACATCAAATAAGAGCCAGATATTATCTCCCAATCTACAAAGGGGTCCCACCTACTAGTATTATTTATATTGTTAGCTTATAATAATAGGCCCTAGCAATACTTTGCGGGCGAAAAAAACTCGTTGCGATTTTAATCATAAAAAAACTGGCGACTCCACAGGGAAATTTGTCTCCAATAGATTTAGAACTCAGAACTTGTGGTCTCATAGACCAAGAACAATAGGTTAAGAAGATATCACCTGAGTGATCATGTAACAGGGGGAAGTGAGCTGATTTAATGGAAAAATGACCACGAAATTGGGAATAACTCATGAAAAGTGTTAAGTATGAGGGGGTTTATCCCTATATGCATGACCATTCAACCAAATTTTAATCTTTACTTAAAGGGGATAAATTAATGGACTTGCTCTTAATTTCCCAAATTGATGAAGAAATGGAAAGCAGAAGCGAGAGATAACCAATCCCTTTGTAAGACAACAGTGAAAGCAGATAACAAACTTAAGGGTGCTTTCAGGGGAAACATTGTAACAACTGTGTAAGATTGATTGTTATTGACTAACAATCCTTTGCAGGAGTGTCACTGTGGTAGAACTGATCCAACATCTTATTTTAACCAAGTTAACTAAAATATGGTAGGAAACCAAAATCACGACAGAAGTCAAATTGCAAGTTTAAAATGGTAGTAATAAAATGACAGAAACGTAAAAGCAGTAGGAAAATTTTAAAACATAAAGAATAAATAAAACTACTGTAAATTGCAAGTTTAAAACAACAATAATAAAATGACAGAAACGTAAAAGAAGTAGGAAATTTTCAAAACAGAAAGCATAAATCAAACTACTGTAAAGCAGAAAAGAAAAGCGCACAATTGAAAGCAGATCTAGGTTACTAGTAGATAGAAGATCCAAAAAACATTAGAACTTTTCATGTTGGTCCCTCATAATGTTTCAAGCGAAAACTGTTAGTGCTATAGGAAAAAAACTTCTCCTGTAAATCCCTTAGAATGTAAAAGTTAGTATCCAAGACAAAAGCAATTTTGAAAGGACCCAGAAATAACACTCGAAACTCTGAGGTAATTATCAACCCCTTAACACACATAATTAGATCATCAAGCTAGGTATGGATACTGATCAATTCATCAAGAGTTATGTGTATAGGTATTTTAAAAGAGGTAATTGCATCGGGTAAGCCAAAAAATAGTCATTTATAAGTCATGGTACCCCAATTTGTGATAAGCGTGGTTTTGTGAACATCTGCCCTTTTCCCCTTGATTTTACTGTAACCCAAAAAAATTTCAAGTAAGGGCCTCATATGTGATCTTGCAACCTGTCATAGAATTATTTTCGTATCGAGGGGAGGAAAAGTATTTCTCATAACATCCTGACTGAAAGTGAGAAAGTTAATGCAGGTTCTAATATGACCAATGGTCTTCGAAACAGGTAACCAATTGGAAATCCATTCAGGGTAGACTGGAAAAATAATCCCAACCCTTAAGAAATTTTCCAACTCCCTTTGAAAAGTTGCTTTAAATGCAGAGTTAATAGGTCTTTGTTTTTCCCTAGCTGGTTTCATGCCTTCCTTTATGGGGATAGCATGTTTTATAAGACTAGGATCAAAACCATGAAGATCCTTATAATACCAAGAAAAAACATCGTGAAATTCACCAAGTAGCTTGACAAACCTCATTTCTTCTTTATCAAAATATTGGGAACTTATTTTAAAATTCCTTGGAGATTCGAGTGCTCCAATGTTCAAAGAGATGGTTTTACCCATCTTCTTTCTTGAATCCTCTTCTCTCTGTTTCTCTTTATTTCCTACATCACTCGATGAAAACGAACTCTCAAGAGGAGTCAAGCCCTTAGGAATCTTATTGTCTTATATGGATATCATTTCCTTGGGCTTAAGAGGTTCATCTTGAATGAAAACATGAATTCTCTCATTGTTAGGGATGGCCTGCCCAGATTCTACATTGTCAGGGATATGTGGATGATATAGGGATTGAAAAGAACAATCAGGTCTATGAGGCAAAGGTTTCTGATTAGGAGAGGCTGCAAAGACAACTAATCGATCAACCATTGAATTCAACTCCCTTTTAACATGAGTGATGTTGAAAGATAATATGTTCGAGATAAGTGCCCAAACAGTTTGGGTGTATTGTTTCATCATCTTGTTGCTAGGAGAGTATATCTTACGTACCATGTTCACAACAAGCTATGAATCTTCGAAAACCAAAAGGTGACCACAACCAAGAATATAGGTGTTTTCAATGCCTAATAATAAAGCTTCAAATTTAGTGACATTGTTTGTACAAGCAAACTCCAACCTGTAAGATAAATTATGAATTTTCCCTACAGGGGAAACCAAGATAATGCCAACCCCATTATCTCCATTAGAGCGTGAAACATAAAAGTTCATGTGCTACATATCATCATCTAAATCGATTTATTCCAAAGGAATATTCTCCTCCTTAGTGAAGATGGAATACACTCCTAGGTCCTCTTCAATATAGTTTACATTAGATTGTGGAACACTCTCTATGTAGGATGAAATTATTCCCTCTCTCATAACTATGATGTTGTTACCATTCTGAGGCATATATAAATTAGTCACGTCGAGTGAGAGGTATCCACCTATTAAATCTTTCCAATATCTTCCCAAGATAATTGAGTAATTGATTACATGCATATCAATTACCTAAATGTTGAGGGTCGTCCTTATTTCAGGATGAGCGCACAAAACTAAGGTCGCATCTTTAATCTTTCCTATGTTTGTTTGTTGTAGACTATTATAGGAGAGAATGCTTCTGGCATTTTCATTAGTACAAGACAAGCCTAGCTCTTCCATAATAATCTTAGACATCACACTTGGGCCTAAATCACCATCAATGAGGCAAAAATGGGCAATCTTATCCATAATTTTTACAGAAATATAAAAAGGGGGATTTTTATAGGGTACCTAAATTTATGTACACCTAATTTGTTTACAGAGGAATCCTCTTTGTTTACCTCTTCAGAACGATTGGATACAACAACTGCTTTTCCTTCCATGAATTGTTTTAATTGCATTTGTTGTTTAGGGACAACAACCATGTCTAGAAGGGTTGCATATGCTTTGATGTTGGCCAACTGATTTAAGATATTGTACTTGGTAGAGGGGATAGGGGAAGTAACTCCTTGACTCTCAAGAACCTTAGGAACCTGAACAATAGTAGCAAGTGAGGATGAGCTCGGGCTAGAAGAAATGAAAGGAGGATCAAATTTTCCCTTGGGAGCATAGGCTTTGTTCCTAGTATTGATGACCATGACATATTCGGGCTCTGCAAAATCTAGGACAACGATAGTATCTTCTGGGATCTTACCAAAGATCTTATCTTTGGAACTCTTCTTTACCTCACATGTGGTTTCCTCGGGGTGTTCCTTGCAGAAGTTACACCAACTTCGAGGCAAGATAGCTTTAGGCTGAAAATTATTTTCAACCAAATTTCTAAAGGGGGGTGTAGAAGAGGATGAAGCTCCAGGGGTGAGAGGAGAGACAATTCCCTTTCGCTCAAATTCCATCATATGATTGTTCATATATTGTACTAGCTATAAGAGGGAGGACATGTCCGTCTGTTTAACTGATTCTCCCCGGGGAAGACTTGTTCTTTCAAGATGTTCTTCATACTCTGAGCATGTATGTAGAGTGTAACCGAGATTATCAATGGATTTTCCCTCAAGCCTATGAAGGTAGGGGGAAGGTAATTAATTGTATTAATGCATGAAAGTGGCTTCGTTCTTAGGTCAGATGAGTTCAGGGATTTCGTTGTATAACTTGGTGAAATGCAAGTTCAAGGATTTGATGGTCTCACTGTCCTTATAGGTGATGTTATTGTATTCCCGTAACTACTTGTCTGGGCTTTTAGATTTCCCGTAAGTGGATCTGAACCAATATATTAACTCCTCCCAAGTAGACATAATATTAGGAGGAAGGTGAAAGAAATCGGCCACAGCCTTTCCTTACAAGGAATTGACGAATAAGCACATGCAAGTATCATTGTCATTGGCCCTTATGTTATGAAAAGAATTAGAAAATGCCACCAGGTGTTCATTTGTAGTAATAATGTTATTTCTTGAAAACCTAGGAATATGTTCTTTGAATTTAGGAATTGGATGAGTAGCAGGTGCTAAGTTAAGAGGAGAGGACACATGCCACGATGTGGTTGTGGTGTCTTCTTCAAACTGAAAAATCCCATACTTTTTAATGACTTTGGTGGGATTTGTGGTAGATTGGATAGGAATATGGTGGTTGTATAAGCTACCAATTACTGACGATGATGAATATTGATAAGATGAAGAACTTCCAATGCCACCGGATCCACCACTAGATGCCATCTTATGGATGATAGATGAGGGAAAGAAATATGAACTGGATGAATCAGACAAAGTTTTCCTTAGAGCACTTCGTTGGGTAGATACCACAACGTTCTTTCTTCCTATTTCAACAATAGGATTAATTTCAGGTGATAAGCCTCTTCTTATTCTAGAAACATGAGAGTCTAAGGACATGAAAGAAGGGCCAAAACTGAAGAAACAAGAAGGTTATTTGTTGATTTCTAGGTTGTCTACGTCTAGCTTCCAATCGTTCTTGAGCGTTAATATCTCATTCAATTGTTGGCCATGAATGATTAAGCTCAACATGAGTATTGGCAGTGTCTAAAATGGTATTAAATAGGTTCAAAACAATGTTGGTTTGATCTTGAAGACCGGGCTCAATATTGGGCTTCCTTGCAACAGGCACAATCATTAGGAAATAAAACAATAAAGGAATCATTATTAGAAAAATAGATCTATCAATGAAAATCGAGTATAAAAATTAACCAGAGAGATATCGAAGATCTCCCCAATATGGTCACCAAATAAATGTTGAGGAAAAGATACAAAATGATCTTTTTCAAGCATTTTCAGATTCTTCTTGGCTAAAGAAAAATAGACGGGAATGTCACCCTAGGTTTATAGCCATCAAAAATAAAATCCTAACTCACAAATAGCAATTACGAGTTCTTAGGCTAGTCTTTTTCACAAATAAAAGATTAATGGAAAACTCATTTTAATATGATTTTCTGAATATATTAGTTGTTGAAAACAAGTGTAAAGATAGAAGTAAGACACAAAGATGATAATCAAGACAGATGAGACATAAAGAAATCCTTTATTTCATTCCAATTCACCAAAGAGTCATTCTCTTTACAAAATCTCATACAAAAATTTCGGACCAAAGTCAAACTTAGACATCCTTGATGGAACATACAAAAGGACCTCTGACAGAAAATCAAAACTGAACTCTAAAAGCCGGATCAACTTGCCACAGATTGTTTACCACTCGACTTTGCACAATATCCTTTGTCAACCATGAAAACTAATTCACAAACAGACAAGTCTACATAGACTATCAAAGATAGATCAACACCTCTGGAAAAAAAACAAGTGTTTGAATGATGTAATTCAACCCTGAATGTTGTTGTGTACAATAAGACCCTTCTATCATAAAAAATAATTAGGCTTGTGATAAATTAAGGAATGAATGAAAACTGAACTATCTCAACATGAACTCAAAGAGAAAACCTTAGTATGCTTCTCCTTCTATCCTCCTCTTGTTCCTCCCTTTCCTTTTGCCTTTAAGCAAATTAGAATTGGTTGAAGTAGTTGAACTACCTCATTAGTTAAGTTAATTAAATACTCAACCAAATTTTTAGTTAGGGGGAAAAGTAATAATCATAATAAGGGTTATAAATAAATAATAAATAGTAGGTGGGACCCCTTGTGACTCCCTTTTACTCTTAACAATCATAACATAACCAGTTAATTAAGAAAAACACCCCTCCTTGTAACTCGCATCATCCCATTAACATTTGACAATTTATCTCATTGATATTTCAAATTACTTTCAAAAAATATATTACTCATATATCCAAAGAAAACATGTTGTCCAAAACTTCCAAAGTCAACTGTCATCAACAATAAATAACATAAAAACTTAAAAACCATATTTCCTACTCCGAGATGCAATATTTCCTTGATTGCTGCTGTCACCCTTTGATTTTTCTGAATTTTCCTTTGGCTGGGCTGAGTCTTTAGGTCTAATCTCGTTGATCACGTGTGGACAATCATTCCTCAAATGCATCCGGGAAGACACAGATTTATCAGAGCCATTCGAGGGTGAGGAAGGGGTAGCAATAGCTTTTCCTTTGTCAAGGGCATGGTGGACCTCAGTTTTCAACCTTTTGCTAGCATGAGAGGATTGAATTGGTGAGTGGAGAAGTGCAGCTTGGAAATCTGGTTAATAGGTCGAGGAGTAAGTAAGGGAAAATTGGGCCATCCATGATGTTGGGATACTGCCAGGTGGACAATCTCTTTCCATCCATCATTTTCGGGAACCTCGGGTTGCAACGACACATGAGGGGGCACGAGAATACCAGGGGATTGTGGAGCTTGGAAAGGAGGCATTTCATGCCTAGGTTGGACCACTCCTTGCCCAATCTAATTGGAAAATTTGGCTTGAAACAACTGGCCTAACTCTCATGAGTCACCATCAAAGTGTATGGAGAATATTGGCCTTCTTGGGCCTCTGTTCCAATTACCTCTCCCTCGGTTGCCTCTTCCATGGATACGTCGGCTAAAGAATATCATTCATGCATGCACGATTGATTAGAAAATATTCCTTTACAACCATACATGACAAATCCTTAAAAATATGAAATATACTATGGCTCAGCAACATATCAGACTCATGCAATCCAATCCATATAAATTGTTTAACTGTTGTCAATGAGCAGGGGATGAAAAAAAGGTCCTGGGATATGCGAGGGGTTTGTATTGAGAGAAACATGATATAATAAGAGGGAAAAGAACCATGGTTACTGCTCAAAGACAACACACAATCAACTGTAATGCAAACCAAAGAAAATATCATTGTGATCCAACCAAGAAACTGCGACTTCAAAATTGCTTCGATACATAATTCTACTTGACTGTAATTACATTTTAGAACAGGGAGTGAAAAATGGATGTGGGAAGGCAAGGGGGTTGTAATTAGCGAAAAGAGAAATAAAGGTTGGGAAAGAGAGTGGGTATTGTTCATAAAATTAATTAAGTAATCCATAAAATCATTCCACCTCGATGTAAAAGATCCAACACCAACCAAAATGATCATTGTGCCAAAAGAACAACTACTGTGTAAAATTTAAACAATTTTGAGCATCAACTTGCTCATTATTCACGGTCAATCTGTAACACATTGTCATTAAAACAAGACAACATTTATTCCAAAACAACCTGTAGAGGAGTTATGTTCCTCTCATTTATCCATTTAATATTTTAAAACAATTCACAACTAGAAAAAAAAACACAGTCACTTAATTCCACTATGTTCAACATAAAAAATCAATGACCTTCATCAACACAGACATAGAAAGCATGCTCGATTTAACCCCTCAATTCCATATACAATTAAGTTGTAACGAGATACTGCCACAAAACCTGTGCCTATCACTATTAAAATGCATGATACTCATTAAACATGCATAGTGGACAGTCAACACAATGATCCATATCTAAATTGCAAAGATCCTGGTTTGGCATTTAAACACATAGTCACCAATCACCACTTCAACTCATGATATGATGTAGAATAGACAGACTATTCGACAAAACACAAGAGTATTTCTTTGATTGTATAGGTCCAATTTTCTTTGACTCTAAACAATCACAATGTTGGGCTATCAATCCAATACAACGAGGTAGCAACAATATACCCGATCTCATAACATAAATTGATCAAATTGCAACCAAGCCATGTTTAAAATTTCACGACCCTCTCTGATGACACAATCAAATAATATCAATAACAAATACAATGGTTGGTTGTGCCATAATCACCATCATTGCAATACTCCATCAATAATTTAAAATACATAGTCACAACAATCATTAATTCAACTTAACATGCTATAGGAACGCCACACATACCCATGCATCACGCACAAAGAATCACTGTGTATTAACCAATTGTAAATTAATGTTGGGTTAACAATTCAACAATTGTAATGTAAGAGACACCGACTGTGCATTCAAACCAATTCTCCAATAAACCAATCACCATGCTGAGTTATTCAGTTTGATTGTCATAATAACCAATGAAATGACTAAATACCAAAACCAACACCACTATCAACACAATCAACAAAGACGAGCCAGAAATTGAACAATGTTGACAATACACCAACTACTCATAACAACCAACAATCTACTTGACGACCATAATGGTTTCCTCTACCAAAACCTGGGCTTTGAGAAAACAAGGGTTTTCTCTATGGACCAACACAAGGAGACCTGAATTCGACTCCCATCATCAGGTGATAACCCATGAGACCAATGGTGCACACACAGGGTATACCACAATTAACTTCGCAAACAGGGTGATAATTCCCGTGATAGGAGAGACTATGGATAGGGGAGCAAGGTTCCATTATGGTCCTGTAACAACACTTAGAACACATAGGTTAAAAACCTCATGGTTTTCCCATTCTACCAAGTAATAATGCTGAGATATAACATAGCCGAGGAGAAACAATATAACTCACTGCGCAACCATTAGTAGCATGAATAAACCATACCCAAGTGAAACAATGTGCAATGACGCAAGGCGTTCAAACCAGTAAACCCCATAACAACAAAAGACTGGGTATGGTGATACAAATGCATGGAGACAACGAAAAATTCTAAACCAAATGAAACCCTCCAACTAAAACCAACAAGGACGATAGAGAGCCTTTGTGGCTGCTAACACTTAGGATGACCAATAACACTGTGACTTCAAACATTATTTGCAATGAAAACCACCGACGATTCATTCCATAAAAATATCACAAATTTACACAGTTTCCATACTTAAGGAAAGAAAATATCCATACATTCCGAGCCAATATCTATTTCATAACCAGAGAATATTCATGGATGGAAAAAAGGCATACTTGTAACCAAAAGCAACTTAAAGCGTGAGTTGGCTGAGCGGTTCTTCTTCTGCTTGAAAGTCGAAGCCTAACCACAACAAACATGGTTGAATAATAGCCTGAATAGGGTGGTATCCAGTGGAAGGAGTAAGGGTGACGTGTAGTAAAATCACATTTCCTCCACCCCCAGTCAATTAATTTCTTAGTACACGCCAACAAGCTTCCCATCAACTCATTCAATTAAACCATGTATCGAAACCATCACCCACTAATTACCAATAGCACGACCCATATCACGTTTATCCTTTTCCAACTTATGCCAAAACATAAATCAACCATGTTTCATATAACTCAATCAAATTGCATAGATATTATCTCATTAGCTAGGATCATCAACGATCATTTCAACTTCAATGCATGTAGAGTAGTATATTAGCATAGTTTAATTCCTTCCTTTTGCATTTTGTTACATCACTTTTATTTCTTTCCCACTACTCTTATATATTATTACTAACATGTCTCTTGTGTAGGTGTCCCAGTAATGGATCCAAGAACATATAGCAATGATAACAATGGATAACATAGGTCGTTGTAACATAAAATGTGAGTCTAGAGCAACAGAAAAATGCATAACATGCCTTATCCATCATCCAATTGTCGCAATTAGAACCAACACATAATAATCCCTATCCATCGCCAATAAAAACAAGATCTCATCAACCATGTAAACAGTGTTGAATAGTGGCAGGAACATCAAATAAGAGCCATATATTATCTCCCAATCTATAAAGGGGTCCCACCTACTAGTATTATTTATATTGCTAGCTTATAATAATAGGCCTTAGCAATACTTTGCGGGAGAAAAAAAATCGTTGCAATTTTAATCGTCAACATTGTCCTCATTGGTGGATATATTCTTCTTTTGTCTATTAAACTTTCTCCTCTTTTCAATCTTTCCCTTCTTGTACTTTTTGAAACTGGAATATTCTTTTTCATTTCTATTTATGTTCTTTGCATAAGGAAATTTAGTAGCAAAGTGTCCTACTTCTTCAGAATTAAGGCATTTGAAGGGAAGCTTACCTTTGTATTTTTCTATTCCTCTAAGGTTTATGACAAAGCTAGCTTCTTCTGCATTTGATTCACTATCTAAGTTGTCATTCATTTTGTATTATTTTGTCTCTATCTTCTTTGGTTCCTTGAAGGTTGCTTTCTTCCTTGATGGATTTGATGGATTATCCTTTTCTATCCTCATTCATATGCAATGAGGATTCCATGCAACTCATCCATTTCCAGATTGTCTAGGTTCTTTATTTCTTCAATGACATATATCTTGGGATTAAATCTTGAGGGAAGTGATATAAGCACTTTTTACACAATCCTATGATAGCATTGACAATATCATCCACACAAAGAAAATAGGCTACAATGCTCTCTTCTTCATTCATTTAAGGGTCTCAAATTGTCTTCTATGGGTTTGTAATTTTTCCTTCTTGACCTTGTCATCCCCTTCATATATTTTCTACAACTTGTCCCACATCTCTTTTGCTGAAGCAAAATACATGAATTTGACAAATTTTGAATCTTCCAAACCATTAAGAATTGCACTCATGGCCTTAGAGTTATTTTCACCGAGCCTCTTTCCAGTTGTATCTACATGTGGAGTTGTTGGAGTCATGTAGCCATTCTTAACCGAACTCGAAATGTCACACCCAAGTGCCATAAAAAAAGTTCTTATTTTTATTCTACATTATGCATAATTTGATCCATCAAATAATGGAGCTCTGTTTGTAGAGAAACCTTCTTGTCTATCCATGTGTGTTGCAGGGATTCACCTTCCAGTGGTTAGATTGTTTATGAAAGAACCCGCTTCGATACCAATTGTTGGCACACTTACTTATACTGAGAGGGGGGATGGATTATTATAGGACTTTCTTTTCTATTATTATAGTATATATCAATTTATTACTTCACCATTCATAAGAAATTAATGAGAAATGTATACACAAACATACAATCCATAGTACACAAATATCTAATGTGGAAACCTAATTAGCAGAAAACTAGAAAAATTATGTTTATAAAATCATGTAGGCACCAACCTATTGTTACAATATTTGCAGGCACCAACCTGCAAGAGATACCAATCTCCTCAGTTGGGCACTAAATCAATAATTCTTGTTGGAACTAACCTACTAATGTAATATTTTCAGGAAACAACCTGTAGGAGACACCAATATCCTTAGCTGAGCAACAACTCAACAATTCATGTAGGCACCAAACTACAACTGCAATATTTGTAGTCACCAATCTGCAAGACACACCATTCTCCTCAAATTGTCAACAATACAAAATCATCTCTTTACTTCAAGACTTCACCTGCATAATTTGTTTGATTTTTCTTTTCCATCACAACACTCTCCACCAATTCACAATCTACATGACTTCATATGTTCCTTTGACCTTGCACCTCCCAACCACCCTTAGACAATTACATTCTCCTCTCTTTGATTCTCTTGCATCCTTGGAACTTAGAGCCTTAGAGATTCATTTCCTCATCCTAATTCTTCTCACTCTCAAATTCTCAAAGGGTTTCATCCATTGCTATATATACACTCAATAATTCCACAGATTTGTCCACATAAAAAAAAATGCTCAAAGAGGCTGGCTCTAAATACTTTGAATCTTCCTCAAAACTAGGCTGAAAAAATCCTTTGAAACTGGTCCTGATCTCCTCCAGTTTATTCTACGATCTATTTACATGCCCTTACTTCTTAACAACCATCGGATGTGTCCAAGGTTAATTCATGACTGTAGATCTATTCACATCCCAAAAAAAAAAGTTAACTCAACCACCAGGCTCTTGCGCACACATCACAAGCCTCAACACTCAACATCCATCCGATATGGTCCTTGATTCAATCTCATCCATCGATTTATAATTGATGATCACAATCTCAACTTCATGTGTTCAACCATGAATTTTTAACTTTTCGGGGCCTACTGGGCTCATCAGGCCATTGGACCCTCAACACTGCAAGATCATTCCTTCAACTCCTCACCTATACTTTGATCCAATCTTAGTCGTTGATCAATGGATGGTGATGATTATCCCCAGGGTATTCAATGTCTCACCTTCACACCTTTTCTCTGATCTAGTATGCCACTTGGCAATCGAACCATTGGGATCACTAGTCTACTAGGATATTGGGCCCCTAGAAGATTTAAACACATTCAATCCTCCTCTGATCTTCTGATTCTCAATTTGATGATGTGGGAGATGATTTGATATCCACATGGAATCCGTCCCCATGTACTGGATGATGTGGCACCAATACGTGACTTCTAATGTCATCATGTCCTCCAAATATGCTCAATCACTATGTTTAGTTGACACAAGTTCGAGGCCTAACATGTGGCATTAACATGGCTTCTATCGTGGCATTGGATGTTGGCTATGTGTTATATTCTTTGCACGAGTAGTAGTGTATGTGTTTCACCGAGTGTGCAAAGGGGTTTGAGGGGGGTGTAGGGGCAACACCCCGAGAATTTTTTTTCCTTGGGAAACATGTCACATTTTTTGGTGGTTTTTCGGCACATGGTTTTTTTCCAATGGTTTTCTATTTCTAGTTAAGGAATTAGGGTTGTTGACTAATTTAGGTCATTGGGTTGGGGTTTTGGATGCCACTGACTCCTATATGTATATTTTATTGTACAAAATGTATCACTATGAATGAATATAGAATATGTTGGTTTTCTCGGTTTGGGTTTCTAGGGGAAAAATCTTTGTGTAATATTTGTATTTGACATTGTATCTTTTTTGTTATTTTACTGAAAATCTGTTTGCAGTAAATATTGCACAAGGTTAAAATCTACATTTGGTATTGGAGCTTTGTTGGCTTCAGGGGGATACCTTTGTGGTCAATGGTTTGGCTTGGGACTGTGATAAGCCTTGTTACAGTGGGATATTTGTGGTATTGATTTTTCAGGTGAAAATAAATGGCGAGCAATTCAAAAATGGAGATCGAGAAGTTTAATGGGAAAAATTTTGAGCCATGGAAGCTCAAGATGGAAGATCTATTGGTGGACAGAGATTAGTGGATCGCATTATATCTAGGTACTACACCTACAACAACTTCATTAGATGATTGGAAAATTTTGGATCGGAAGGGAAAGAGCACAATCCAACTGTGACTCTTAGATTCATTATTATTGAATGTGTCAGAGGAAGCTACAACCAAGGATTTATAGGATAAGTTGGGGAAGTTGTATCATTCTATGTCCCTAGTAAATAAACTATTCTTGAGAAAGAAGTTGTATAACATGAGGATGAGAGATGGAGACTCAGTGGCAGAGCATTTGAATGCCTTCAATACTGTGGTAAGTCAGTTAGTATCTTTTAAGATTAAAATTTCAGATGAAGATAAATGTATGGGTTTACTGTTTTCTTTACCAGACTGATGGGATAGTCTGGTTGTGGCCATAGGTAGTAATACAACTTCCTTGAATTTTGATGAAGTGGTCTCATCCTTTTTTTCAGAGGATATTAGATGGAAGAATATGGAAGGACATATCACAAATGCATTATTTTCAAGAGGATGTTCCCAAGAAAGAAATAGATCTAAGTTATCAAGTGGGTGATCTAAGTCTAAGGGTAGATCTAAATATCCCATAAATTTTGTAAAGGTATGTTGGAAATGTGGAAAATAAGGGAACTACAAGAAGTAGTGTAGATCCAAAGTTGAGAAAAAGAAGGGATCTGAATAATATCCTTCTACAAAAGAAGAGGGCTCCAAGGAAGAAGGAGGGGATATGTACTTGGATTCTTCAAGCGCACATGCAGATCATGAGGCATGGTTGGTTGAATTAGGTGCATCCTTTCATATGACTCCACACAGGGAGTGGTTATGTGAATATGAAAGGTATGATGGAGGTAATGTTTTCCTAGGTGATGATTCGACAACCAGAATCATAGGATGAGGAAAAATCAAGTTGAGGCTCATAGATGGAAGGATTCGAACACTGCCTGGTGTTCTTCACATCCCATGTTTGGCCAGAAATTTAATTTCTGTAAGAAAAATGGATGATGCAGGGGTAAAAACAATATTTGAAAAGGAAACTTGTAGGATGGTTCGAGGAGCTATGGTGTTGTTGAAGTGAGTTTGGTTTGGAACTTAGTATAAGCTGCAAGGAAGCACTATTAGTGATGGGTGTAATAGTTCGATTGTTCCTGATATTGGAGTTGAAGAAGAAAGAACTCTTATAGTCTCCAGAGAAAAGATTATGCCATGGCATCAAATATTGGGGCATATTAGAGAGAAGGGTCTTCAATTACTACATGGTAAAGGTATGGTTGAAGGTATGTCTAACTTCTCTCTAGATTTTGATTTTTGTGAACATTGTGTAAATGGGAAGAAAAATTGGGTAACATTCCCCTCTGGTGCAAAGAGGGCGGAATAAATTTTAAAACTAGTTCACAATGATGTTTTTTGACTTGTGTTGGTCCCATCATTGGGAAAATTTGTGTACTATGTCTCATTTATAGATGACTTCTTGAGGAATACTTGGGTATATTTCCTCAGGAATAAATATGAAGTATTTATAGGTTTAAAGAGTTCAAGGCTCTTGTTGAGAACAAAAAAGAGAGAAGAATTAAGGTGTTGAGGAAAGATAATGGCAAAGAGTTCTGTAGGAATGAATTTGAATAATTGTGTACAAAGTGTGGTATAGAAAGGTAGAAGACTACTCCATATACACCTCAGTAGAATGGAGTTGCAGAAAGGATGAAAAAGACACTGATGGAAAAAGAAAGGTGCATGCACAATGGTGCTGAATTAGGGCAAGAATTATGGGCAGAGGCAATGGGTACTCCATGTTACCTGGTCAACAGATCACCCTCATCAGCGCTGGATGACAAGACTCCACAAGAGGTATGGACCGGTAAGAAACCTTCTCTTGCACATCTCAAGGTATTTGGATGTGATGCATATGTTCATGTTTCAAAGGAAAACATGAGTAATCTAGATAAGAAGGCTAAAAAGTGTATCTTTATTGGATATAATGATGGTCTCAAAGGATATAATCTTTGGAACCCAGAAACTAAGAAGGTAGTGTATAGCTGAGATGTGGTATTTAGAGAAATGAAGGATGTTGTTAAATAGGAAGTCCTACCAAGTAAGGAAGAACTACAGAAAATATAGTTTGATTTAAAGGATGATGAACCAGAATCTACAGAAGAAAAAGAATAAGAAGAAGAAGATCCTCATACTCCAGTATTGAGGAGATCGGTTTGAGAAAGAAAGCTACCAGAAAGGTATACTCCATTTTATTTCCGTTCAAATTTTGATTTGTCTATTACTGATGATGATCCTAGAACTATCAGAGAGGTAGTGGATTTAAAGGATGGAAATATCTGGAAAAGGCCATGGACGAAGAAATGGCATCCTTGGATAAGACCGAGGCTTGGGATATAGTAGATTTGCCTACTGGAAGAAATCCCATTGGAAGCAAATGGGTATTTAAAAAGAAGATGAATGCAGAAGGAAAAGTGGAGAAATACAAAGCTCGGTTAGTAGCAAAGGGTTATTCCCAAGTTGAGGGAATTGATTTTGGTGAGATATTTTCTCCTGTTTCCAAGTTAACCTCTATAGGATTTATGTTATCTGTTGATACTGCATTTGATTTTGAAGTAGAATAGATGGATGTGAAGAAAACATTTTTACATGGGGATTTGGTAGAAGAAATCTATATGAAGCAACCATAAGGATTTGATGTGAAGGGAAAGAAGGAGTTAGTATGAAAGCTGAAAAGTCCCTGTATGGTTTAAAACAATCACCAAGGATGTGGTATCAAAAATTTGATACTGATATGTTGGGACTTGGATTCAAAGTTCACAAGAAGCAAAGAGGATCACTGTGTGTATTTTAAATTAATTGGTGATCGTTTGATTTACTTGGTCTTGTATGTGGATGACATGTTGTTGATAGGAAACAACAATGAGATTATCTAGGATGTGAAAACTCAATTGTCCTCTAAATTTGACATGAAGGATCTTGGTGCTTCAAATTTCATTTTGGGCATGGAAATTAAAAGAGATAAAAAAATAGGAAACTTTGGTTAAATTGGAGAAAAAATGTCAAGACAATATTGCAGAGGTTTAATATGCAGGAATGTAAAATGATCAAGGTTCCTATTCCTGTTGGTGTAAATTTATATGCGGATTAGTGTCCCAAGACAAAAGAAGAGGAGGAGGACATGTATCATGTTCCATATGTGAGTGCAGTTGGAAGTTTGATGTATGCAATGGTCTGTCCTAGACCAGACATTGCACATGCAGTGGGGGTTTTGAGAAGGTATATGTCAAAACCAGGGAAGGAGCATTGGACAACAGTAAAAAGGGTTTTAAGGTATTTGCGTGGCACTACTAGCTATGGATTGTGCTACGAAGGAAGACCGATATTGGACAGAGTAGTGGATATACATGTCTTTTTGGATGCAGACTAGGTTGGAGATCTGGATCATAGAATCTCTACAAGTGGGTATGTGTTTAACCTGTTTGGAGGAGCGATAAGTTGGATGAGAAAAATACAGGCTGTAGTAGAACTTTCAACTACAGAATATGAATACATGGAAGCCACTCATGCAAGTAAGGAAAAATATGGTTAAATATATTGTGTTCAGGTATTGGGTTGGTACATCAAGCTGTAAGGATATATTGTTACAGTCAGAGTGCAATTTTTCTGGCGAAGAACCCAACTTATCATTCAAAGACAAAGCATATTGATATTCACTATCACTTTGTGAGAGACATGGTTGAAGAAAATAAAGTATTGCTGATGAAGGCAGACACTTTGAAGAATGTTGTAGATTCATTAACAAAATCTGTGAGCACTGAGAAGTTCTCTTGGTGTAGAGGATCCATGGCCATTTATGCCTTGGATTGTTGATTGTGTATCCCTATAACCCCTTCTATGCAAAGAAAAAAAAAAGTGGGAGAATGTTGGGTATGCGTTATATTATTTGCATGAGTAGTAGTGTTTGCATTGCATCGGGCGTGCAGGGGTTTAGGGACAGTGCCCTCGAGAATTTTGATTTCCTCGAGAAACATGTTTCATTTTTTAGCGGTTTTTTGACACATTGTTTTTTGCCAATTGTTTTCTATTTATGGTTAAGGATTTAGGGTTGTTTACTAATCTAGGTCATTGGGTTAGGGTTTTGGATGCCATTGGATCCTATATGTATATTGTATTCTAAGCAATGTATCACTATGAAATAATATAGAATATGTTGGTTTTCCCGATTTGGGTTTCCAGGGGAAAAATATCTATGTAATGTTTGTATTTGCCATTGTATCTTTTTTGTTCTTTTACTGAAAATTTGTTTGTAGTAAATATTGTACAAGGTTAAAATCGAAATTAGTCACTAGGCACTTGGGGCTTCAATATTTCAATTTCACTCTTCTGCCCTAATCTGATTATGGAATCTTGTCTTCACAAACCCAATCACCTTGCTCCACATGAATTTCCTCATCACCAACCTTCCCGACAATTGGCCGACTGATCCTTCAACATTACATCTTCACCATTCCTCCTTATCTAGTATGGAACATTGTCACATTGTGTTCCATCCACCATGTCATCGAGCGATCCCTCCACTAGGTCCACCGGGGAACCAAGCCTTCAAATATGCACTGACACTCCACTCTTCTGATCTAGTATAACACCTTGTCGCTATGTGTGCCATCCACCGAGTCTACTGGGTGATTGACCCACCAGGTCCATCGAGGCACTAATCCTTCAAATATACATTGACATGCCACTCTTCCAATATAGTATGGATCCTTTTCACTTTTTGTTACAACCACCGGGTCTATCATGCCACTGAGCCCACAAAATTTTAACACTATATTTCAACTATCTACCCTGATCTGGTATCCAATATGACGTGGCCTCCTTGTGGACAACCATACCGACTTGGATTCTATTATGGTATTGGTGTGGTGGATGACGTGGCCTCCACGTAGCAGTAACATGAATTTAATGTGGCATTGACCACTAGGTGATCGACCCATCGTGCCATTGGGCTCACCATTTCTTTGTGCACTCACATTGGTCTGATCTCCTGATCTCTGGTATGCTGGGCCTCACCACTGTGCCCCCAGAACTTTATCAATGCATTTTGAAAAAAATCTTTGGTATTCTGGTATCCTACATACTAGGTCCGACAACATAATAGTTAACTCTTTGCACAAGGTTTTGTGGCTCTTCCATTCACATTCAAACTATGTTACTTTACTGTTTCATTAAAAACCCATCAAAATAATTTTTCCTTGTGCATTTTCGATATTGTCTTTTCTCATATTTGCTTTGACTAAACCACCAAGACCTCCCTTACTAGGCTCATTGATTCTCGGAACTTCAAAACATGCCCGAGCTTCCTCTGTGCCATCGAGCTTCAACAAATTGTGTTTACTCTACCAAAAAACTCGATCTCATTCCTCTATTTGTAAGTTCATCTCATCCTCCTCATAACTTTGTACAAAATTAAGAAACCTTTCGTGTCTTTTTTGGCATGGTTATAAAATTTGACTTCTTCCTTGATCTGCTCTTTGGATTTAACAATCTCCCCCTATCTTTGACATCAATGACAACAACTTTCCAACAAAAAAGAATATTTTTCTTCATACAATGGCTAGGGTTTCAAACAGTTGCTAAGGTTAAAAACATTGAAAGAAAAAAATAAAATAAAACAACTTAAGAATAGAGTGTCGACGTTTTGGATCCAAATCAGGATCCATCTTCAGGAAGCTATCCAAATTATCAAAGAAGTCATTGACCCTGAAACAACTAACCTAGCCGAGATTTGCTTACGCTCCACTTTCTTTAGTTATCAAGGAGAATTCTATGAACAAACCAGAGGCGTAGCAATGGGCTCCCCATTGTCCCCCATTGTTGCTAACCTTTTTATGAATTTTTTTGAAAAGAGAGCCTTGGACTCCTTTCCCCTAAAACATTTAAGATGGAAAAGATATGTTGATGACACCAATGTTCTCTGGCCCCATGGTAAAGGAGAATTACAAAATTTCCTTCAACACCTAAACAACATATCCGAAGAAATAAAATTCATAATGGAACTCGAGGAGAATGATAGCATCCCCTTTCTAGACATTCTTATCAAGAGAAAAATAAATGGGGATCTAGGACATGCAGTTTATAGAAAAAAGACCCACACTGAGAACTATTTCCACACAAACTCCCATCACCATCCCAACCAGAAACTAGGCGTCCTAAAAACTTTAGCCACTAGAGCCATAAGAATCTCCGATGAAGCAAACCTAGAAAAAGAAGTAGATCACATTACCAGGACTTTTAAGAACATAGGTTATAAACACAAAGACATTAAGAATGCAATAAACAAAGCCCTAGAAAAAACACAAAATAAGCCCACTATCCCAAAAGACCAGAACCCTAATAGAGACGCCTGCCTCCCTTACATCCAAGGAGTGATTGATAAGATTGCCAGAGTCCTCAACAAAAAATAAATTAAGACCTCCTTCAAACCACTTGAAACCATCAAACAAAATATGAGATCCGTAAAAGACAAAATCGACCCCCACAAAGGTAAAGGAATCTACAAAATAGAGTGCTCATGTGGAAAATGCTACATCGGTGAAACTGGTCGCTCCTTCCAGATTAGGATAAAAGAACATGGAGATGACATTAAGAATGAACGCATCCGCACCACTGCCCTAGCTGAACACTCCCTTAAAACAAGACACCATATCTGCCTAGAAGACACCAAAATCCTCGCCAAAGAAAATCACCTCTTTAAACGTCGTGTTAGAGAAGCCATTGAAATCCGTAAACATCCTAGCAACCTGAACAGAGATAATGGGTTAGAATTAAGTGAAAACTAGCTCCCTCTGATTCACAATTAACAGTAACAATCCTTGTAGAAAACTATCTCAAAATTCTTTAAGTTTAATTCATTAAAACCCCACCTAATCACTCTCGAATTTAAAACATTTTTAAAATAAACTTTCTCTTTTAAGAATATTAATAGGCTTAGGAATATTTCACCTATAAAGTTTTAAGCCCTAATAGAACCTTTTAAAGAAACATTAAAACCTAAATAACATTAATAAGCAAACCCTTAAATAATTGAATAAACCACTTAAATACCTAATAATATACCCTACTAACTACCTAGACTCTAGTTAATTAAAACAAAAATTAATAAACATTGATCTAATAATAATTTAAAATAATTTCAAAACAATTAAAACAAAACCCTAATTAAATTCAATCACACTAAATACATAATAAAAAGGAATTTTTACCAAAACAAAACCCTAATTAAATTTAATCACACTAAATAAATAATTAAAAATAATTTTTACCAAAACAACCTAGACGACACTTAGATTTCACGTCAATTCCAGTATTTAAAACAAAATCTTCTCATCATCTAAACCCAGGCTCATTGTCCTGAAGATGGATCTTGATTTGGATCCGAAACGTCGACACTCTATTGACAAAACTGTGGCTATTCCGACCAATCATGAAAACCCCAACCACATAAATATTTTTAATCAACTTAAGAATATTCAGTCCACATACCTAATAAGAGGTGTAATTGAGCAATCTTTAGTCCACACTACTTCCAAGAGAGTGTGCAGGTGATATTTTCGTTGGGTGCCGATTAGTTTGCAACCAAACATAATGTAGGTGAGTGAATATTTTACTGATGAAAATGCAAGTGGTGAGTTTTTATTGATGGACATATTGTCATTGATGTCAACAGTCAATGTGATGATCTGTTGTGAATGATGAATTACCACAGATGAGATTTTCATTGATGTCAACAAGCACATCAATTAGCAGAAGATGTCGAACAATATGCAGACATCAAAAGCTCATAAGGGAAAACATAGTACGTTAGTAAATGCAAAGATCAAAAACATAAGCTTAGGAGGAGGAGCGAACAGTATGAAGACTAAACGCTCAGAAGGGAAAACATAGTATGAGATTATAATTGATCACGATAGGATCAACAATGTTCCTATGATAGTGAACAGGAAGAGCGAGCAGCATGAAGATCAAAATCTCATAAGGGAAAACACAGTATGTGATTATTGTTGATTACGATAAGATCAACAATGTTCCTATGATAAAATCTCAGGAGGGTTAGAAAATGCAGAGATCAAAGATCAGATGGAAGAGTGCATTGCAGAAGTGTCATCGGGATCAATGGAAAATTGAGAAGTCAACCCTTGCACAGGAAAAGGTGAGAAGTTTCAACAGCCATTCGATCAAAGAAATTGACGGTGGTGATCATCTTATATAACGGACGATGGTCATATGAGTGACCGTGGGCTTGAGGATCATTGGAGGATCGTGACCATTGGATCTGCAAGCTAGATCAATGATAGGGATAAATTGCGGGGAGTGAAAGAAGAATTAAATAAATCGCTAGTTCTAATCTCACAATTGGTCTAGATCGTCAGATCTCATAGACTCTGAGATCTATGAATGCGGTTGATCCACCAAATGATCAAATTAAGTCAGATTAAATCATGTCCGTCAGATGCGCAATCACTAATTCAATGACATGGATGAATTACGGAGATCAAATGGAGAATTAAATATCGCGCTAGTTCCAATCTTGTAATTAGTCAGGACCATCCGATCTTATAGCTTCAAAGATCAACAATTGTGGTTGACTCACAAAACAATGCATAAATTAAGATTACAGAATTTTTGTGTTGATTTAAATCACTCGCAAGTTGTAGTTCCGCAATCATCGTCGACCATTGATCCGCTTCGAGAAATATCCACAACCATTGGATCAATTTTGACTGGAAGGACAGGATAAGTTAGCAGTGTTGCATCATAGACAGATCGAACCGTCAATCTAAATATCTTTATCAATGAACATAACTCGTTTTGGGTTTAAAGTAGTGAAGAGTTTACGCTCCGGAAAGTCTGAGATTTGAAATCCATGAAATGCGAATTTTCGTCAACCGTCGGATCATTTCAAAGTGGAAGGACAAGATAATCTAGAAGAGAGGTAACAATGACAAATTGAGAAGTCAATCTAGGTCATCATCGATGAACAACATTTAGTTTGGATATAAAGTTGCGAGGAGGTTACGCTCCTTCAGTTTGATATTTGAAATACCCAGAGCTCGAAAATACAAAGTGAATAAGGACCATTGGATTTGGAGGACACAAGGAGGACTGTTGGATCAGGGTTGTTGATCAACAAACCACGTCAGCAAGGATGTGTGGGAGATCCACATTAGTGAACCTTGTCAAAAAGGACGTTTGGAAGACCACGTTAGTATTCTACGTCAGCAAGGACATGTGGCACAATAAGAGAACGACAAGTGTCAAGCTGAATCGACATTTATGGTACGTGAAAATCATGAATCAGAGTGACACGTGGAAACTACTCGACTCATGACATTTCAACAAGTGATGTAAGAAACTTACGTCTCTCCGAGAGTTTTGCTTCAGGAGATATACCACCAACACTTTCCCAAAGTCCCGAAGTCCCAAATTTCGGAGTCCTGAAGTGGACACAAGACGTCCGATCTGAAATATCACTTAGGGAGCATTCCTGATCGTCGATCTACCACAGTGGAAGGATAGTGTAAGAGAAAACGTTAGCCGATAGCAAGCGGTCTCCACCATTGATGACTTACACAAAAGGTGATTAATTTGGAGGAAAATGGAGCAACGTTTATTTGAAACCTCTGAATTCCTGAATGCCGAAGTCCCGAAGCGAAAATAAGTCGTCTGATCTGAAGGATTGCCTCAGGAGAATTCCCAACCATTGATCATACTACTGTGAAAGTTGAGGCTTGAGAATTATGAAGCCTGGAGACCATAAAGGATATCGACCGTTTATTGAGAAAGGGAAATGCGTCAGTAGATTGTAAGCTCCAGAAGATTGACATTCAGAGGAGAGAAGGGGTTTGAGATTTGAAATCTCTAGAGTCTGGAGACCCAAAGGAGATATTGTCTGTCAATCTGATGTCGGGTGTACTATCAACTGTTGATCAAAATACAGTGGAAGGATAGCATAAGCATAATAGACAAAGTCATGGAGTAAAAGGTGGCCATACAAATCATTGCTTGATTAAGTCATGGCCATTCGATTAAGCAATGAAGGATCAGTCTAAGGATTAATGCTAACCATTGATTTGGTTCCAAGATGTAATGTGAACTGTCTGATCTATTTGGCTAAATCGTATTCAGGAGATTTTAAATGTTGGAAGTCACGAAGACCCGAAGGGAAAAGACCTGAAGTGCCGGCAATTGTCCTTTTCATTGGGAGATTGAATCGTGACCGTTGAATCGATAAACACTCAATATCTTGTCTTGCCTAGCGTGAGGTGACTTCCACTGGTCATATGGTAAAAACATTTAAAGGGAAGAATGTAATTTGCTTAATTGTTAAGCCCGTGGTTCTATTCCATTGATCATATGAACATGGTTTGAAGGAAGTGCCTATTTCTGTTGTCACAAAAATGAAGGAAATCAATCCATGACTATGATTGATTTGTTAAAGGAACGAAGATGCCAAGTGCAACGTTGAAGACCCAGATTGATGATCTGGTGACCCCAAAGTTGTTAATGAACAAGTTAGTTATTTCACAAGTCGGCTCAATAACTTAAACAAGTTTTGAGCATAAACAAATATATAAATACAACCATGATTGGTTCACTTGAATAAATGTGTGTGAATGAAGCATGGATTGTGAAGTGAAGAGGTCGCTCTGGACCTGAGGTCGGTGTGAATATAAGAGAGAGATGTAGAAGTGAAGATTGGGTGATGAGATTAGAGGAAAGAGAAAGTGAAGAAGGCACGAATTTCAGAGAGAAGATGAAATGCGGTGATGAGTGTTTTATGATATATCTCTTATCATGAGATAGATTGATTCTATAATGGATCACTACTACTGGAGTTGAGTAAACTCTAGTTGGATAGACTAGGTTCTATCGGCAAGCTGGGTCTTGCTTGAGAGTTGGTTCTCTCCGAGGAGTTGGTGCTGAAACAAATTAGTTGGTGCTAAGAAAATCCTCTTTCACATATATTCTATTACTATATTTATATCAATTATAGAAAATCTTATACAAATGTTCGGTGTCTCTGTGTCCATTGTAATTATGATTTGATTGTTCTTAATATTTTCAAATATGTTTTAACTGCTAACCTGTGAGAAGAAAAAGTTAGAATAGTCCACACACTAATTCACCCCCCTCTTAGTGTGGGTGGTGTGCTCAACAATTGGCATAAGAGGGAGTTCCTTCAGCACAATTTAACCACTGGAAGGTAGATCCTGAAGAAATGGGTGGAGATATGGCTCTCTATGCAATTGAAGCTCTCTTATTTGATGGAACATATTAATCCTCATGGAGAGAAAATATGAAACAATATTTGAAGTCAAAAGGAACTTAATTTTGGAATTCAGTAGTAAGCAATCCCTGGGATTTAACTACATCAAAGAATCTATCCAAAATTACAGTCCAAATAAAATCAAGGAATAACAATGAAGTGGCATTGAAGATTCTTCTCAATGGATTATCATATACAGTCAAGGCAAGCATAGGAATATGCACATCCACCAAGGACTTATGGCTGAAGTTAGAAAAGATGTATCAAATCAAAAGTGAATACATAGAAGACATTCCTATCAAGGATGAAGATGAAGACTCAACCATCAATAAAGGTAAGGACTCTCCACAATATTTTGATTACAATAATAATGATATTGAATCCTCTCATGCAAGTAAATAAGAAGAACTATCAAAATCCAAAGAAAGGGTTGATTGGAGTCTCTGTGAATACTGCTATGACCATAATGAATCAGATTATAGCTATCTTCATGACTACACTAAAGAATTTCTTGAAAAGAGTCAAAAGCATGTCTTGGAAATAAAGGAAATGCTCAAGGATAGTGAAAAGATAATATATGAGTAGGACAATCAATTAGAAGAGAAAGAAGAGGAGATCGAGAAGCTAAAGAAATAAATTAGTCAAGTAAAAGAAAAGGATAAGGATGAGCCTAGAAATCGGAAGCATATCATGGAAATAAAAGAAAAGCTCAAAGACAATGAAGAAATCATGTCTGAGAAAAAGATTTAGTTAGAAAACAAATAAGAAGAGATCAAAATATTGAAAACAAAAGTTGTTGATCACAAAAGAAAAAGAAGAGGAAATCGAGAGACTAAAAAATGAAATCAATCAAGCAAAGACAAACGAAATTGAGAGACTGAAAAATGAAATCAGTCAAGAAAAAAAAGAAAAGAAGGAAGATGATGAACTGAGAAAAAACCTTGCATATCTAAAAGAACTAAGGGAAAGCTATGTCAATCTTAAATTTCAACTTGAAGAAGCCAAAAGGAGAGAAGAGGTAGTAAGGAGCTAGATGGAAAAAAAGGAAGATGATGAACTGAGCAAAAACCTTGCATATCTAAAAGAACTAAGGGAAAGCTATGTCAATCTTAAATTTCAACTTGAAGAAGCCAAAAGGAGAGAAGAGGTAGTAAGGAACCAGATGGACAAAAAGGAAGAATCTTATCATGAGTTGGAAGCAGAAGTTGTGAATCTTAGAAAGAAGGTCGAGAATTCAGACACCCAAATCAAGTTCTTGAACAAATCCATGACCTTGGATGAGATCTTGGATAGTCAGAGATCACCAAATGAAAAATCCAGTCTTGGATACAACAAGGAAGAAATCAATACTCCTAAGAAATATGATGCAGGTCCTTCATTTGTAAAAGGTGAAAATAGGTCTGGCATAGTTCCTTCAGTTGTAAAGGATGAAAATGGATCTGACATAGGTCCTTCATTTGTAAAGGATAAAGACATGTTTGAAACAACTCCTTCATTTATAAAAACTGAAAGCAAGTGTGACTCGGGTTCTTCACGTTCAAAGAATAAAAGAAACGCTACAAAATTTAGAAGATTAGATCAAGGAAAGACTTCCAGAAGCTATTCATATACCTCAAAGCAAGTTCAGAAGAGAGACACCTTCATGGATGAATTGAAGAAGGTATGAAAGTGTTTTTAACAGTTATTGTTTTTCTTGTAATGAATATGGTCATAAAGCCTTAGATTGTAGGCATCATGGAAGAAAACAAGTTGGTAGGTTCAACAACAATATAATATGTTGGAACTGCAAACATGTTGGACATATTTCTGCACATTTTTACACTATCAGATGTTACAATTGTGATGGATATGGCCACAAATCCTATAACTATTTGAACTCAAGAAAACAATCAATGAGAAATGCTTCATATAATACAACAAAAGGAGTAAATGAAAAATGGAAGAAAAATGAATTTACAGTAATAACAGATCAGAAAACAAAGTTCATGAAATCAGGACACTAACAGAAGTGGATAGCAAAGAATGAACAAATGAACAAGAGTGAATTCAATTGCTGCAAAAAGAATTGCAGTCATGTGACAAACATAGTATAACGTTGTCTCAGACAACTTTAGAGAAATGTAGAGTAAAGAAGCATCTTGGATAAAGACGGATACATCTGGTTAGAGACTGATGAGAATCAATGGGCAGATCCAAGATTTGTTTGAATAAGATGAGCTACAATTGTGCAATGTTCCAGTAAGACAACAACATTCGTAGAAGAAACATTCTGATGTACAAAATCATGTACATGACATCCTGTAGAGATAACAAGGGGAGAACAATCAGTAAAAACTCAAGGGAAGTTTTGGTTAGAAAATAAGAAAGAAATTAGATTAAGTCTTGAAAAGACTCGATCACTACAAAAATTTATATCAAGAAGACTACTCATTTGAAACACAAAAATAACAATCAACTGAGATAAGAATTTAGTTAACAAGGGAATAAACCTTCTCAGGAAGAACTACCTTTTCAAAAACAAAGGGGGGGAGTAGTCAGAAGCAGAGAGAGAGAATATTGATAGGGGGAGACATTCATTTATGGAAGGCATAACATGATTTACCCAAGTTTAGATTCTGGTCAGTAACATACAGAGCTTCGCCACAGGAGGAAAAACCCTTTGCCATTGATGTCAAAGGGGGAGAGAAAACTTCATAAGAAAAAATCAAAACTTCATAAGAGGAAAGCATCATCACAGGGGGATTTTTGTATATGAAGTTAGTATGTTTCCCTCAATGACAAAGGGGGAGATTGACTGACATATTTTCATTGATGTCAACAGTCAATGTGATGATATGTTTTTAATGATGAATTACCATAGATGAGATTGTCATTGATGTCAACAAGCACATCACTTAGTAGAAGATGTCGAACAACATGAAGATATCAAAATCTCAGAAGGGAAAATGAAATACGTCAGTAAATGCAGAGATCATAAACGTAAGTGAACAGGAGGAGGAGTGAACAGTATGGAGAACAACATCTCAGAAGGGAAAACGTAGTACGAGATTATTATTGATCACGATAGGATCAACAATGTTCCTATGATAGCGAACAAGAAGAGCGAGCATCATGAAGATCAAAATCTTAGAAGGGAAAATGTAGTACATGATTATTGTTGATCACAATAGGATCAAACATGTTCCTATGATAAAATATCAGGAGGGTTAGAAAATGTAGAGATCAAAGCTAATATGGAAGAGCGCATTGCAGAAGTGTTGTCGGGATCAATGGAAAATTGAGAAGTCAACCATTGCACAAGAAAAGGTGAGAAGTTTCAGCAGCCATCGGATCAAGGAAATTGATGGTGGTGATCATCTCATATAACGGACGACGGTCATATGAGTGACCGTGGGCTTGAGGATCGTTGGAGGATCCTGACCGTCGGATCTACAAGCCAGATCAACGACATGGATAAATTGTAGGGAGCGAAAGAATAATTAAATAACTCACTAGTTCTAATCCCTCAATTGGTCTAGATCATCAGATCTCATATAATTTGAGATCAACGACTACGGTTGATCCAAAAAAAGATCAAATTAAGTTAGATTAAATCGTGACCGTCAATGCACAATCGCTAGATCAACGACAGGGATGAATTGTGAAGATCAAATGGAGAATTAAATATCATGCTAGTTCCAATACCACAATTAGTCAGGACCGTCCTATCTTATAGCTTCAAAGATCATCGATTTTGGTTGACTCACCAAACATTGCACAACTTCAAATTACGAAATTTGGGTGTCAAGTTAAATCACTCGCAAGTTGTAGTTCCACAATCATTGTCGACCATTGATCTTTTTCAATAAATATCCACAACCATTGGATCACTTTTGAGTGGAAGGACAAGATAAGTTAGCAGTGCTGCATCATAGATAGATTGAACCATCGATCTAAAGATCTTGATCAATGAACATAACTCGTTTTGGGTTTAAACTAGTGAGGAGTTTACGCTCTGGAAAGTCTGAGATTTGAAATCCCCGAAATGCGAATTTCCTTCAGTCGTAAGATCATTTCAAAGTGGAAGGACAAGATAAGATAGAAGAGTGGTAACGCTAACAGATCAAGCCGTCGATATAAGTCATGATCGATGGACAACATTTAGTTCGGATCTAAATTTGCAAGGAGGTTACGCTCCATCAGTTTGAGATTTGAAATACCCGGAGCTCGAAAATTTGAAGTGAATAAGGACCATCGGATTTGGAGGACAGAACGAGGACCGTTGGATCAAGGTTGTTGATTAGAAGACCACGTCATCAAGGAAGTGTGGGAGATCCACGTCAGCGAACCTCATCAGCAAGGACGTGTGGAAGACCATGTCAGTAGACTATGTCATCAAGGACACGTGGCAAAATCAAAGAACGAAAAGTGTCAAGCTGAATCGACATTTTTGGTACGTGCAAATCATGAATTAGAGTGACACATGGAAACTACTCAGATTGTGACATGTCAGAAAGTGACGTAAGAAACTTACGTCACTCTGGGAGTTTTTCTTTGGGAAATATACCACCAACACTTGCTCAAATTCCTGAAGTCTCGAATGCCGGAGTTTGAAAGTGGACACAAGATGTCTGATCTGAAAGATCACTTCGGGAGCATTACTGATCATCAATCTACCAAAGTGGAAGGATAGTGTAAGTGGAAATGTTAACTGACAGTAGGCGGTCTCCACTAATGATGACTTGCACAATAGGTGATCACTCCAGAGGAAAATGGAGCAACGTTTATTCGAAACCTCTGAAGTCCCAAACGCCAAAGTCCCGAAGCAGACATAAGTTGTCCGATCTGAAGGATCACCTCAGGAGAATTTCCAACCGTTGATCATACTACCGTGAAATTTGAGGCTTGATAATTCTGAATCCCATAGATGCGAAAGGATATCGACTGTTGATTTAGAAAGGGACACGCATCAGCGGATTGTAAGCTCCAGAAGATTGACGATTGGAGGAGAGAAGGGGTTTGAGATTTGAAATCTCTAGAGTCCGGAGACTTGAAGGAGATATCAACCGTCGATCTGATGTCGAGTGCACTGTCAACCATTGATCAAAATACAGTGGAAGGATAACATAAGAATAATAGACAAAGTCGTGGAGTAAAAGGTGTCCATACAACTCATTTCTTGATTAAGTCTTGGCCGTTGGATTAAGAAATTAGGGATGAGTGTAAGGATTAACTGTAACACACTCGCCCTTGTTCTGGAGCTTCTATAGTGTAAATCCTCTAAAATTTCATTTTTTTTCTCCCGCGTGAACAAGCACCAGGCACAAGCCTCCTTCACGTTACCACTACCGATGACCACAAGCCTAACTAAAAGGTGCTTTGTGAGTGCTATCGTCGGGTATTCACATACGAACCCACCTTCACTCACTCGACTCCTGAAATCCTGAACTAAGAGACTAGCCCAGTGCTAGATCCGTTCCTTGACCTTTATCCATGTGACCCCTTTTTATGACTCAAGGCCCAACCCTCAAGTGCTTTAGGACTTCGCGTATCGTGAAGGTGGAAATTAGTTCGTCTCCTTTTCTGGGAATCCTGAAATTCGAACTCTCGATGTCAAATCAATGGTCCACAATCTCCCATGACCCAATGTATTAGATGAACTCTTCCCAAATCGTGAGTCGGGACTTCGCGTTTCATGAAGTTGGAGGGCTGCTCACCTCCCTTTTCCCAATCCCCGATATCTCCTTGGACAATCAATGGTCCACTCCCTCCCTTTGATCGATGGTTGTGATCAAATCGTGAACTCAGACTTCGTGAGTTCTCACAACTCCTATATATGACTTTCTAATTTGCATGTCATTGAAATGATAATCTCTTGCCACGTGTCCCTTCTCGACGGACGACTAGGATTATTGCGGCTCTTGCAAATATTCTGAGGTTCGAATCCTTGAACTTTCGGATTTGCTGCCACCTGTCCTCGGACGATGGACAATTCCAATTAACTTTGGAACTTTGTGACTTCACAAAATTCCACTACCCTGTGCACTTTCAAAGGGTTAGTCCTCGTGCACTTTCCTCTAGATATCATAGCTATGGTCCTCCGCACATAGATCCGATGAACATGATCCCTTCTCTCCCTATGCCCAAACTCTGAACTCCCAAATCCAATGGACAAGGTGGGTACCAAAGGATCCATAGATCAACGGCCCATGTCACATTGTAACTTCAGGTTTCAAAGGTTTTGGTTGCACCAACCCATCATCCTCCTGATACATGAACTCTGAACTTGTGGATCCGAGGGGCTAGAGGGGTTAACTCTCGTTCGTTTTCCCATAGCCAAGGACCATGACAACCCTTGGATCCTTCCATATGGATCTCATCTGTCCATCCTTTAGACAAGGAAAACCTTTCCCTTTCAGTATTTTCATATCACTATTTTCTTGAGTTCTCACCCCGAACGGGTGAGGGACGTGGGTTTGGAAATTCACACAAAAATGGGGGTTAGGGGAAAGTATTCTCTTTAGATGGGTGGTTTAAAATCTACACGATTTTTTATATCTCGACCATAACATATCCATTTCACACAGAGATGTTCATACATGCACGCGCGCACACACACACACACACACACACACACACACACACACACACACACACA
>ML780011.1:353666-380627 GCA_009831015.1 Picea engelmannii
TAAAATTTTGGTGATTTTTAAGGTAAAATAATTTTATCCTATAGAATTTGGGCGAATCATTTTTAAAATAACGAATCTCGTTTTTGGAAAAACCATGGAAAATTAGCCCATGAGCGAAATTTAGCCCCTAAAATCATCCCTGCCAAAGTGTTTCCACTGTACCTTGACCTGTGCAATGGTTCGGTTCCTGAGTGGGGTTTCCTTCCTGTCTAGTATGCATTGAGGTTCTGGCATGAATTCTCCCTCTGGTTCCACCTGGATGACAGACCAATAAATTATATGATTAGAATCATGTACATATTTCTCCAGCAATAAAACATGGAAAACATTATGTGCTTTTACTATGGGAGGAAGTGATAGCCTATATGATACATTTCCCACTCTATCTAGAACCTCAAAAGGTCCACAATACCGAGGTTCCAACTTGGCACAAGCTCCCATCCTCAGGGAACTCTTCTTGGGCCTAACTCTGAGATAGATGTGGTCTCTTGTCTTGAATTCTTTGGGGGTTCTCTTTTTGTCGGCATAACTTTTCTGTCTATTCTGAGTGATTTTCAGATTTTTCTTTATCCGAATCACTTGTTGTTCCATTTATTTCAATATGTCAGGTACAAATGTAATTCTATTAATAGGATTTCTCCAACTGATTGGAGTGTTGCATGACCTACCATAGAGGACTTTGAAAGGGCTCATCTTTAGTGATTCCTAGTAGCCATTGTTGTAGGAAAATTCCACCAGTGGCAGGTAGTCTTCCCACTTTTTAGGTTGATGCATTACATGCATACTTAGCATGTATTCTAATATTTGGTTCACTCTTTCTGTCTGTCCATCAGTTTGAGGATGATAGGCTGTGATAAACAATAATTTGGTCTCCAGACCAGTCATCAAGGATTTCCAAAAGTTTGAAGTAAATTTTGTGTCTTTGTCAGACACGATATCCTAAGGCATGCCATGTAGTCTGAATATCTCCTTCATGGATATGGTGGAAATATCTATTGCCTTGCAAGTCGATTTGACAGGAATTAAATGAGCAGACTTGCTCAATTTATCCACCACTACCATGATGGTGTCATTCTGCCTGGCTGATGTTGGTAATCCGGTGATGAAATCCATGGAGATGGTCTCCCATTTCCATTCTTGGATTGGTAGAGGTTGTAATAATCCTTCTGGGTGCCGGTGTTCTGCTTTAACTTGTTGGAATTCTATACATTTAGCTAAATACTCAGCTATGTCTTTCTTCAATCCAGGCCAATAGAATTGTTTCCTGGTGGTTGTGACAATTGTCTGATAGCCATGATGGCCATTGTATGGTCTCTTGTGCAATTCATCCATTATGAACCTCTTCAAGTCGTCCCAACTTGGAATATATAACCTGTTTTGGTAAGTCAACATACCTCCATATAGCATCTGTTATCCTTCATACTTTAACCCTGTGGGTTCTTGGTCCAGGTATGAGTTCACGATCTTGAAGAATGCATCTATTTCTTGTGCATTCCTTAATCTTTCCCTGAAATTCATCTCGCAAGTGCTCACCGGTGCCAGGTGAATTATTTTCATACTTCTGCTAAGGGAATTGGCCAGCTTATTTTCCTTTCCTTTGATATGTTTGATTTCGAAATAAAACTCGCTAAGGAGGGCCATCCACCTAGCTTGTCTAGCATTGAGTTTTGGTTGGTCAAACAGGTGCTGCAATCCACAGTGGTCTGTCATAAGTAAAAATTTCCTACCTAGGAGGTAATGCCTCCACATTTTCAAAGCATGGAGTATGGTGTCTAAATCTAGATCATGGGTCACATAGTTGACTTCATGCTCATTCAATTTTTGATATTCATAGCAAACTATGCTTCCTTCTTGCATAAGGACTCCTCCGAGTCCTTCCTTGCAGACATCTATGCACACGAGGAAATCATTATCGGGATCGACGATCTTCAACACGGGTGCATGGGTCAGAAGGTGTTTTAGTGATTGAAACCTTTCTTCACATTCTAGTGTCCAAATGAATATAACCCCTTTCCTTTTGAGGGCAGTGATTGGACAACCAATCTTGGAAAAACCTTTTATAAACCTCCTGTAGTATCCTGCTAAACCCATAAAGAATATGATATCTGAAAAATCATTTGGGGTAGGGCATTCCATGATGGATCTGATCTTTTCAGGGTCTATTCCTACCCCTTATTCATATATGACATGGCCCAAGTAATTCATTTTCTTCTGGAAAAAATCACACTTGCTAAATTTGGTGTAGAGCCGATGCTATCTTAGCACTTGACCATTGGTTAATCCAAATAGTACTACCACAAATTCATAGTGACCATATCTTGTCCTGAAGGCAGTTTTGTGGATGTCTTCATCCCTGATTCTGACTTGATGGTATCAAGATCTCAAGTCAATATTTGAGAAAATGGAAGCACCCCCCAATTGATCGAATAGGTCATCGATTCTGGTTAAGGGGTATTTGTTATTTTTGGTTACCTTATTGAGTTGTCTATAATCTATGCACAATCGGAATGTACCATATTTCTTCATCACAAACATGACTGGTGCTCCCCATGGAGACACGCTAGGCCGGATGTAGTCTTTGTACATCATTTCCTTTAGTTGTATTTTGAGTTCAACTAGCTCGAGTGTACTCATCCTATAGGGGGTCCTAGATACTGGTACCGCTCCAGGTGCAAGTTCTATTGAGAAGTCAATGTCCCTTCTCGGAGGTAGACCCAATACCTCTTCTGGAAACACATCTTCGTACTCCCTCAGTATGGGGTGGTATTCTAGGATTAGTCTGTCATCCTCAACAGATTCCAACACTTGTATTGCATATAGAGGAAATCCCTTTCTGTAATACCTTTTAATTTGAAGGGCTGATATTTGTCTCACCGAGACAAGCTTCTGAATCCCTTGGAGGGTTATCTTTCTCCCTTCTTCATTTACACATTCTAAGGTTTTTTGGTAACAATCCAACTTAGTTTTATATTCAGCTAGCCATTCCATACCAATCAGTAGGTCATATGATCCTAAGGGAAGTATGTTAAGGTTAGATATGGTGGAAAATCCATCCATAGTGAATTGGAAGGCTGGTACTACCTCCACTATTTTTCTTTTGGTGCTAGAGGCTAACTGTACCAACCATGGCTTAACATGTTTATGTGGATGTAATTTACACTTATCAACATCTTGAGGGGCCACATAACTCTAATTTTAACCAGGGTCAATTAAAATAGGTACTAGATGTTTGACGGTCATACCTTCCATTTCCACCACTGAAGCTTGGTGGTCGGCTTGTTTATTATCCACGATAACATAAATTCGTGGAATACTCCTGGTCACGTCATTGACAGTGGTAGATTCTTGGACACTTTAAATTCTCCTATTGTTCTGTTGTCTGTGCAGACAGTCCCTTAGTAGATGTTCTTCTCCACAACCCCAACATTTCAAGGGTTCTTTCTTTGGGTTATCAGTCTTTCCTGGGGTTGATCCAAAAGGTTTATTTCTTCTCTGGGAGGGGAAATTCTACTGGTGTACACTTAGATTAGGAAAGCTCATCCTTGAATCCTTCTTAGAGTTTTTAAATCTTGGGGGTTGAAACCCCTTCTTCTGGAACCTTGAACTATTCTTCTGCTTCCAGGCTTCGCGAGGTTCTATCTGAAGCCCAAGCTGTTCATAAAAATATATTTCCTTTCGGATAGTGTCTTCTAGGGTCTTTGTCTCATCAAACTCAATTCTGTTCTGATAGTCCTTAGGTAGCCCACTGATAAATCGCTACACCTTTTCCTTTTTTGTTTTTATATACAGTACATACCTCAACAACTCAAGGAATTTGATAACATATTCCTCTATGGTGAGTTGTCCCATATTGACTTCATAGAATTCTTTAGTCTTGTCATCGAAATATTTTTCCGACAGATACTTCTTCCTAAATTATTTCTCAAACCGTTCCCAGATAGGTCCTCTTCATGAATCCCTTTTACATTCTTAAGGTCTTCCCACGAAATGGAAGCCTTTCCATTCAGGTTGAAAGTGGCTACTTGAGCCTTCAAGTTTTCAGAGAAGTCATGGACTCTGAAATACTTCTTTAGTCCAAAAATCCAGGCCTCCACCTCCTCTCCTTTCTTAATCTCACCATCGAAAGAGGGTGGTTTGGCCTTCCTAAATTCTTTGAGATTATGATTTTTGGAATGCTTTCATTTCTTCCAGTTTCTTTGAAAATGTGAACTGATTCTACTATTAGAAGATCCCTTTGAGTCACCAATTTTCTTTCCAGAGGATTCATCCGATGCTTGTCCCTTATCTCCATGTTGGATCTTTCTCGAGGTACTCCTCCCAGTGCGACCACTTAAAAGGCCACATTTCCATATCTTAGGTGGACTTCGACTCCTTTTTGTTTGTCATCGGTCCGCATGACTGGTGTGAGGTCCATGCTGCAGTTGTATTTGTATGTTGGATAAAATCTGCAACAAGACTGCATTGATTTCCGTTTTCTTCTCTTTCTCTTTTATCAATCTCTTGTTGTCAGCCTTGTAGCTCTGTAATTCATCCATGAGACCCTCATAGTCTTAGCCAAATTTGGAGGGGTCTCTACTGCCCTCCTCTCGTCATAATATTTGTATCTATTATGAGAACCATCCCCCACTTCATGGTGCATCACCATTAATGTGATTACAATTTCCCATGGTTGATCAACAACTTGACAGAATTAGAAAAAACACTTGTTGTTAACTACCATTATATTAGTTCATAACCAACACATAATTCACATTCCTTACATACATACACACACAACATTAAGTTGTCATTCTTTTCTATAATAAGGGCTTAACCAGACGTTTTAGGAAGGGAGTAAGGTAGGATATCACCCTTTAAACCCCTTATTGTGGTCTTTACGCAACTCATCCTTGAGCCCAAACAGGCCAAGTGTTGTAACCTGTTACAGAGATGTTCCTACATATGGAACATGTATCCTATATATATATATGTATGTATGTATATATGTACATATGTATGTACATACATATGTACATATATACATACATATGTACATACATATATATGTATATATATACATAGATATGTATATACATATATATTTATATACATATATATATATATATATATATATATATATATATATAGGATCTTGGCAATGGTTTACACGATACCAAGCAAGGAGGACTATCCTCATTTATCAACTTGTATCATAACCTTCTCTGCCATTTCCTGTGTCCATAACACTTAGTTTTCCATTCTTCCTTGAATCCACGAGATTCATTTCTCATCTCTGCACTCTTCATAGGCACTTTCTCCTTCCCTCTCTCTTCCCACCACACCTTCCCTCCTCGTCTCTTTCAACAGGGTCACGTGTGGCCCGAATTCCCAGTCAGAATTCAAGTATGGAAGCCTTATGGATGCGTGCTTACACACCCCATCCCTCATTAACTCTTGAGGAGGTCTTCCCACCCACCAACCTGATTCTAATTCATTTCTGGGTCAGAGGACAGTTCTGGTCCTGAGAAATTAAATCTAATAAGCATTGGTTTGGTGAAGGTTAAGACAACCATACCTAGTCCTCTTCACCCTTTCTTCATATAGCATTCGTGGTCTTTCTAAGTACACCCCACTTCCATTAGTCCTGCAACACTTGTCCATTTTCTTAGTAAATAATTTGGTTCACATTCGTTTACCTTTCAAACAAAAGTCCATCGAATCAACATTCACACATATAAGGTTTTCCATAGTCTTTTGGCCATTTATAGTTATATTTACAAACTGGGGGAAACATGGTGTCACAATTCCCTCCCCCATAAAGTAACATCGTCCTCGATGTTCTATCTATTAACATGTCCTGTATGTACATAAGTGAACAAAAATGGGTATGCCTCTCTCATGGCATCCTCCATTTCCCATGTGGCCTCATCTGGTCCAAAGTGTTTCCCCTGTACCTTGACCCATGCAATGGTTCAATTCCTGAGTGGGGTTTCCTTCCTATCTAGTATGCATTGATGTTCTGACAGGAATTCTCCCTCTGGTTCCACCTAGATCACAGACCAGTCAATTATATGATTAGAATCATGTACATATTTCTTCAACAATGAAACATGGAAAACATTATTTGCTTTTATTGTGGGAGGAAGTGCTAGCCTATAGGATACAGGTTCCACTCTATCTAGAACTTCAAAAGGTCCACAATACCGAGGTTCCATATTGGCACAAGATCCCATCCTTAGGAAACTCTTCCCGGGCATAACTCTGTGATAGACGTGGTCTCCCGTCTTGAATTCTCTGGGGGTTATCTTTTTGTCGGAATAATTTTTCTATTTATTCTGAGCGATTTTCAGATTTTGCTTTGTCTGAATCACTTGTTGTTCCATTTATTTCAACATGTTGGGTCCAATCGTAATTATGTTCACAGGATTTCTCCAACTGATTGGAGTGTTGCATGGCCTACCCTAGAGGACTTCGAAAGGGTCATCTTTAGTGATTCTTGGTAGCCGTTGTTGTAGGCAAATTCTACCAGTGGTAGGTAATATTCTCACTTTTTAGGTTGATGCATTACATGCATCCTTAGAATTTGTTCTAATATTTGGCTCACTCTTTTTGTCTGTCCATTGGTTTGAGGATGATAGGCTGTGCTAAATAATAATTTGGTCTCTAGACTAGCGAGCAAGGAATTCCAAAAGTTTGAAGTAAATTTTGTGTCTCTGTCAGAAATGATCTCTTTAGGCATGCCATGTAGTCTAAATATCTTCTTCATGAATATCTTGGCAATATCTATTGCCTTGCAAGTCAATTTGATGAGAATAAAATGAGCGGACTTGCTCAATTTATCCACCACTACCATGATGGCGTCATTCTTCCTGGTCGATGTTGGTAATCTGGTGATGAAATCGATGGATATGGTCTCCCATTTCCATTTTGGGATTGGTAGAGGTTGTAATAATCCTGCTGTGTGCTGGTGTTCTGCTTTAACTTGTTGGCATTCTAGAAATTTAGCTAAATAGTCAACTATGCATTTCTTCAATCCAGGCCAATAGAATTGTTTCCTAGTGGTCGTGACCATATTTTGATATCCCGAATGGCCAGTGTATGGTGTCATGTGCAATTCATCCATTATGAACCTCTTCAAGTCGTCACAACTTGGAATATATAGCCTGTTTTGGTAAGTCAACAGACCTCCATCTAGCATTTGGTAGCCTTCATACTTTAGCCCTGTGGGTTCTTTCTCCAGGTATGAGGTCACGGTCTGGAAGAATGTGTCTGTTTCTTGTGCATTCCTGACTCTTTCCCTGACATTCGTCTCGTAGGTTCTCACCACTGCCAGGTGAAGTTTTTTCATACTTTTGCTAAGGGCATCGACCACCTTATTTTCCTTTCCTTTGATATGTTTGATTTTAAAATCAAATTCACTAAGGAGGGCCATCCACCTAGCGTTTCTAGCATTGAGTTTTGGTTGGTCAAACAGGTGCCGCAATCCACAGTGGTTTGTCATAAGTACAAATTTCCTACCCATGAGGTAATGCCTCCATATTTTCAAAGCATGCACTATGCTGGCCAACTCTAGATCATGGGTCACATAGTTGACTTCATGCTCATTCAATTTTTGAGATTCATAGCCAACTACGCTTCCTTCTTGCATAAGGAATCCTCCAAGTCCTTCCTTGCAGGCATCTGTGCACATGAGGAAACAATTATCAGGATCAACGATATTTACCATGGGAACATGGGCCAGAAGGTGTTTTAGTGACTGAAACCTTTTTTCACATTCCGGTGTCCAAATGAATTTAACCCCCTTCTTGAACAACCAATCTTGGAAAGCCCTTTTACAAACCTCCTATAGTATACTTCTAAAACCATAAAGGATTTGATATCTGAAACATCCTTTGGGGTAGGCCATTCCATGATGGATCTGATCTTTTCAGGGTCTACTGCTACCCCTTCTTTGGATATGAAATGGCCCAAGTAATGTATTTGCTTCTGGAAAAAGTCACACTTGCTAAATTTGGCGTAGATTTGATGCTCTCTTAGAACTTGAAGTACAAGTCTAAGATGTCCCTCATGTTCCTCTCTATTCTTGGAGTAGATTAAGATGTCATACATAAAAACCAATACAAACTTGTCTAGGAATTTGTTGAGTACATTTTTCATCCAACACATAAAGGTGGCAGGGGCATTGGTTAATCCAAAGGGTACTACCACAAATTCGTAGTGACCATATCTTGTCCTGAAGGCGGTTTTGTGGATGTATTCATCCTTGATTATGACTTAATGGTATCCAGATCTCAATTCAATCTTTGAGAAAATGGAAGCACCCCCCAATTGATCGAACAAGTCATCGATTCTGGGTAAGGGGTATTTGTTCTTTATGGTTACCTTATTGAGTTGTTTATAATCTATGCACAGTTAGAATGTACCATCTTTCTTCTTCACAAACAGGACTGGTGCTACCCATGGAGACACGCTAGGCTGGATGTAGCCTTTTTCCATCATTTACTTTAGTTTTAGTTTGAGTTCAACTATCTCAGGTGTACTCATCCTATAGGGGGTCCTAGATACTAGTACCGCTCCAGGTGAAAGGTCTATTGAGAAGTCAATGTCCCTTCTCGGAGGTAGACCCGATACCTCTTCTGGAAACACATCTCTGTACTCCCTTAGTATGGGGTGTTCTTCTAGGCTTGGTTTGTCATCCTCAACAGATTCCAACACCTGTATTACATATAAAGGACATCCCTTTTTGCAATACATTTTCATTTGAAGGGCTAATATTCATCTCATTGAGACAGGATTATGAATCGCTTGGAGGGTTATCTTTCTCCCTTCTTCATTTACACATTCTAAGGTTTTGTGGTAACAATCCAACTTAGTTTTATATGCAACTAGCCAGTCCATACCAATCAGTGGGTCATACAATCCTAGGGGAAGTATGTTAAGGTTAGCTTGGGTGGGAAATCCATCCATGGTGAATTGGAACGTCGAGATGACCTCCACTATTTTTATTTTGGTTCCAGTGGCTAACTGTACCAACCATGGCTTAGCATGTTTATGTGGCTGCAATTTACACTTATCAACAGCCTTAGTGGCCACATAACTCAAATTTGAACCAGGGTCAATTAAAATAGATACTAGATGGTTGGCGATCATACCTTCCATTTCCACCATTGAAGCTTGGTGGTTGACTTGTTTATTATCCACGACTACATAAATTCGTGGCATACTCTTGGTCACATCATTGACGATGTTAGCTTATTGGATGTTGTAAATTCTCCTACTGTTTTGTTTTCTGTGCGGACAGTCCCTTAGTAGATGTTCTTCTCCACAACCCCGACATTTCAAGGGTTCTTTCTTTGGGATATCAGTCTTTCCTGGGGTTGATCCAAAAGGTTTATTTCTGCTCTGGCAGGGGAAAATTTTCTAGCGTACACTTCAATTAGGAAAGATCATCCTTGAATCCTTCTTCTAGTTTTTAAATCTTGGGGGTTGAAACCCCTTCTTCTGGAACCCCGAAATATTTTTCTGCTTCCATCCTTCGCAAGGTTCTATCTGAAGCCCCAACTGTTCATAAAAATATCTTTCCTTTCGAATAATGTCTTCTGGGGTCTTTAGCTTGTCAAACTCAATTCTGTTTTGATAGTCCTTAGGTAGCCCACTGATAAATTGCTGCACCTTTTCCTTTTATGCTTTTATGTAGGGTACATACCTCAGAAACTCAAGGAATTTGTTGACATATTCCTCTATGGTGAGTTGTACTATATTGAGTTCATAGAATTCTTTAGTCTTCTCGGAAAAATATTTTTCCGACAGATACTTCTTCCTGAAGTATTTCTCAAATTGTTCCCAAGATAGGTCCTCTTCATGAATCCCTTTTACATTCTTAAGGTCTTCCCACCAAATGGAAGCCTTTCCATTCAGGTTGAAAGTGGCTACTCGGGCCTTCAAGTTTTCATAGAAGTCATGGACTCTGAAATACTTCTTTAGTCCAAGCATCTAGGCCTTCGCATCCTCTCCTTTCTTAAGCTCACTGTCGAAAGAGGGTGGTTTGGCCTTCCTTAATACTTCGAGATTATTATTTTTGGAATGCTATTTTTTCTTCCATTTTCTTTGAGAATGTGAATTGATTCTACCACTAGAAGATCCTTCTGAGTCATCAGTTTCCTTTCCAGAGGATTCGTCTGACACTTGTCCCCTGTCTCCAGGTTGAACCTTTCTCGAAGTACTCCTCCCAGTGTGGCCACTTAAAGGGCCACGTTTTCATATCTCAGGTGGACTTTGATTCATTTTATGTCTATCGTCGGTCCACATGACTGGTGTCAGGTCCATGCTGCAGTTGTCTTTGTATGTTGGATAAACTTTGCAGCAAGACTACATTGAATTCCGTTTGCTTCTCTTGCTCTTTTATCAATCTCTCATTCTCGACCTTTCATCTTTGTAATTCGGCCATGAGACTCCTCACAGTCTCAGCCAGATCTGGAGGGGTCTCTACCATCTCAGCCAGATCTGGAGGGGTCTCTACCATACTCCTCTCATTAGACTCTTCATCTCTATTGTGAGATCCATCCCCCACTTCGTGGCGCGTCACCATTAATGTGATTGCAGTTTCCCGTGGTTGATCGACCGCTTGGCATAATCAGACAAAACACTTGTTGTTAGCTACCATTATATTTGTTCATAATCAACACACAATTCAAATTCCTTACATACATACACACAAAACAATAAGCTATCATTATTTTCTATAATAAGGGATTAACCATACTTTTTAGGAAGGGAGTAAGGTAAGATATCACCCTTTAAACCACTTAATGTGGTCTTTATACAACTCATCCATGAGCCCAAACAGACCACGTGTTGTAACCATGCTCTGATACCAATTTGTAACACACCCGCCCTTGTTTTGGAGCTTCTATAGTGTAAAGCCTCTAAAATTTCATTTTTTTCTCCCGCGTGAACAAGCACCAGCTGCAAGCCTCCTCCATGTGACCACTACCTATGACCACGAGCCTAACTAAAAGGTGATTCATGACTGCTATCATTGGGTATTCACATATGAACCCACCTTGACTCACTCGACTCTCGAACTAAGAGCCCTCTATCCATGTGACCCCTTGTTATGACTCAGGGCCCAACCCTCAAGCGCTTTAGGAATTCGCGTATTGCGAATGTGGAAATTAGTCCATATCCTTTTCTCAGAATCTTGAAATACGAACTCCCGATGTCAGATCAACGGTCCACAATCTCTTGCGATCCAATGTCTTAGATCAACTCTTCATTAATAGGGACTTCGCGTTTCATGAAGTTGGAGGGCCACTCACCTACCTTATCCCGATCCTCGATATATCCTTGGAAAATCAACGGTCCACACCCTCCCTTTGATTGACGGTTGTGATCAAATCGCGAACTCAGACTTCACGAGTTCTCACGCCTACTATCTTTGACTTTCTGAGTTGTGAGTCAGTGAAATGTTGATCTCTCACCATGTGTCCCTTCTCGACGGATGACTAGGATTGTTGCGGCTCTTGCAAAACTTTCGAGGTTCGAATCCTTGAACTTCCAGATCTACTTCCACCTGTCCTCAGATAATGGACGATTTCGATTAACTTTGGAACTTCAGGACTTCACAAAAGTCCACTACCCTGTGTACTTTCAAAGGGTTAGTCCTCATGCACTTTCCTCTAGATCTCACAGCTATGGTCCTCTGCGCATAGATCCGACGAACGAGGTCTGTTCTCTCCCTGTGCATGAAATCCAAACTCGCTGATCCAATAAACGAGGTGGGTCCAGAAGGATCCATAGATCAATGGTCCACGTTACTTTACAACTTTAGGTTTCAGAGGTTTTGGTCGCACCAACCCATAGTCCTCCTGATACATGAACTTTGAACTTGTGGATCTGAGAGGCTAGAGGGGTTAACTCACGCGCTTTTTCCCATAGCCAACGACCATGACAACCCTTGGCTCCTTCTGGATGGATCTCATCTTCCTGTCCTTTGAACAAGGAAAACCTTTCCCTTTCAGTATTTTCATACACTATTTTCCTAAGTTCTCACCCCAAACGCGTGAGGGACGTGGGTTTGGAAATTCACATGGCAATGGGGGTCAGGGGAAAGTATTCTCTTTAGATGGGTGGTTTCAAATCTACATGATTTTTCCTATCTCGACCATAACATAGCCATTTCACATAGAGATGTTCNGAAAACCTTTCCCTTTTAGTATTTTCATATCACTATTTTCCTAAGTTCTCACCCCGAACGAGTGAGGGACGTGGGTTTGGAAATTCACACGACAATGGGGGTCAAGGGAAAGTATTCTCTTTAGATGGGTGGTTTCAAATCTACATGATTTTTCCTATCTCGACCATAACATAGCCATTTCACACAGAGATGTTCATACATGCATATATATGTGTGTGTGTGTGTGTGTGTGTGTGTGTGTGTGTGTGTATGTAAAAACCAAGAAATCATTCATCATTCTAACTCAACAATTTAAAGCCTAGAAAAGACTTATCAGAATCAGAAAATGTGAAGCGAATACTGGAAGGGGTGCTCATTTCCACCCAAATGTAGGCTCAGTCACTCCAAACAGATTCACCACTAGCCACCCCTGAGCTAGAACACGATGCTCTGCAACACAACCTTTTCTTCTCGCTTAGCTGCAATAGAGATAGAGGTTGCTCTCCTCTTCCCACAGGATCCTAGAAATGGTTTACATGATACCAAGCAAGGAGGAATATGCTCGTTTATCATCTTGTATCATAACCTTCTCTACCATTTCTTGTGTCTAGAATGCTTATTTTTCCATTCTTCCTTGAATCCCCGAGATTCATTTCTCATCTCTACACTCTTTGCAGGTGCATTCTCCTTCCCTCTCTCTGCCCACCACACCTTCCCTCCTCACATCTTTCAACAAGGTTGCGTGTGGCCCGAATTCCCAGTCAGCGGTCAAGTATGGAAGCGTTACAAATGAGTGATTACACACCCCATCCCTCATTAACTCTTGAGGAGGTATTCCCACTCACCATCCTAACTGTAATTCATTTATGGGCCAGAGGACGGTTTTGGTCCTGAGCAATTAAATCCAGTAAGCACTAGTTTGGTGAAGTTTAACGCAACCATTCCTGGTCCCCTTCACCCTTTCTTCATATAGCATTTGTGGTCTTTCTAAGTACACCCCACTTCCATTAGTCATGCAACACTTGTCTATTTTATTAGTAAACAATTTGGTTCACATTCGTTTACCTTTCAAACAAAGGTCCATCGAATCAATATTCACACATATAAGGTTCGCCATAGTATTTTGGCCATTTATAGTTATATTTACAAACTAGGGGAAAAAGGGTGTCACATTAACGGTAACCATTGATCTGGTTCCAAGATGTAATGTGAACCATCTGATCTATTTGGCGATTTCATATTTGGGGGATTTGAAATGTTGGAAGTCATGAAGACCCGAAGTCTCGACAATCGTCCATTTCATCGAGAGATTGAATCGTGACCGTTGAATTGATAAACGCTCAAGATCTCATCTCACCTAGTGTGAGGTCACCGTCATTGGTCATATGGTAAAAGATTTAAAGGTCAGAATGTAAGTTGCTTAATTTTTATGCCCGTGGTTCTACGCCATTGATCATATGATCATGGTTTGAAGGAAGCGCCTATTTCTGTTGTCACAGAAACGAAGGAAATCGATTTGTGAAAGGAACGAGGATGCTAGGTGTAACGTTGAAGACCCATATTGATGATATGGTGGTACCAAAGTTGTTAATGAACAAGTTGGTTATTTCACAAGTCAGCTCAATAACTTAAACAAGTTTTGAGCATAAACAAATATATAAATAGAACCATGATTGGTTCACTTGAAACGGTGGATGTGAATGAAGTGTGGCTTGTGAAGTGAAGAGGTAGATATGGAATTGAGGTTGATGCGAATATAAGAGAGAGATGTAGAAGTAAAGATCAGGTGATGAGATTAGAGGAAAAAGAAAGCGAAGAAGGCGTGAATTTCAGAGAGAATATGAAATGCAATGATGAGTGTTTTATGATATATCTCTGATCATGAGATAGAGTTGATTCTATAATGGATCACTACTATTGGAGTTGAATAAAATCTAGTTGGATAGACTGGGTTCTATCAGCAAGTTGGGTCTTGCCTGAGAGTTGGTTCTCTCCGAGGAGTTGGTGCTCCTTACTTCAGTTGGTGTTGAAACAAATTAGTTGGTGCTAAGAAAATCCTCTTTCACATATATTCATATTACTATAATTATATCAATTATAAAAAATATTATACAAACGTCTGGTGTCTCTGTGTCCATTGTAATTATGATTTGATTGTTCTTAATCTATTCAAATATGTTTTAACTGCTAGCCTGTGAGAAGAAAAATTCAGAATAGTCCACACACTAATTCACCCCCTCCTCTTAGTGTGGGTGGTGTGCTCAACACATTTTAGATATTGTCTTTTCTCATATTTTCTTTGAATGAACCACCAGGACCTCCCTTACTAGGCTCATTGCTTCTTATAAATTCAACACATGCCTAAGATTCCTCTGCGCCATCAAGCTTCAACAAATTGTGTTTACTCTACCACAAAACTCAATCTCATTCCTCTATTTTCAAGGTCGCCTCATCCTCCTCATAACTTTGTACAAAATTAAGAATTTTTTTTTTCCTTTGTTGGCATGGTTATACAATTCCACTACTTCCTCGATCTTCTCTTTGGATTTAAAAATATCCCCCTATCTTTGACATCAATGACAACAATTTTCCAACAAAAAATATTATTTTTCTTCATAAAATGGCTAGGGTTTCAAACAGTTGCTAGGGTTAAAAGCATTGAAAGAAAAAATTAAAATAAAACAACTTAAGAATATTCAGTCTACATACCTAATAAGAGGTGTAATTGAGAAATCTTTAGTTCACACTACTTCCAAGAGAGTGTGTAGGTGAGTTTTTCGTTGGGTGTCGATTAGTTTGCAACCAAACATAATGTAGGTGAGTGAGTAGTTTACTGATGAAAGTGCAAGTGCATGAGAATTTTTTCGTTGAAAGTGAAAGTGAGTGAGTAGCTCACACAGTGAGAATTGAATACTTGGGCATGGGGTACTATACAATTTTTACAATTCTATAAAGTGGATGACCCTATTGTGTATATAACAAAACAATACTTTTTTTGAAGTGTATTGATTTTTTTCATTTTAGTTGGGAGTTTAGTTTGGACTAAGGATTTTTGAAATGAAGGCAAGATATAAGGTCATAAAAGTTCCACTTTGAGTACAATGTGAAGACCAACTAATGGTGGTAAAACTATCTTGAAAGAATTGTCTTTGATTTTATTTATGGTTATGTATGGACCATATCATTGTATTTGAAACTTGTGATGGGATTATTTAAAACTATTTCTTTGTATGTGTATCCAAACTTGATTTTCAACATATAAATTATATTAAGGAGCATGGTACTTGTTGTGTTGTTGTATGCATTTAGATTATAAATAGAGATTTGTGTCATGATGAAAACTAGTGTGATGTTTTCGATGAAGCAAACTAATGGTGTTAAATCATAAATACCAATGTGTTCATGATCGTATGAGTCGTAATATTCATACCAATAGAAGAAATAGAAAATTTAAAATTCTCATGATTCAATTATTAGCACATGAAATACAAAAATTGTTAAACATTGTGCATACAACTTTCATCATCTTATATACACACAAAATATTATGTTCTAACTTAAAACTACCTTCTTCAAACCAATGAATGACTCATAAGGTAATTACAACATTTTTAGTTACCATCTATTACATTATATAAGTTGAAGTCAATACATAAAAAAATACAACTTAAAACCACATGTGACTCACTAATCCTAACATACAAAGGTACAATATATTTCTCAATAGTAACAAAATTCTCCAAAAGTTTATTCTTATGTATGTGTGAGAATCCCTTGAATTTGTCATCTTGTATTTCTTAAAACTCAGAATCTTTGTTTATTTGCTTCTGTGTTGCAATAGAAGTTTCTTATATCATCGACATAGGATATGGCACATCGATTGCATTATAGGTTATAAATTAAAGTTGAATTGTAATAGGGTTTGACCTATACAACTTGTTGGGCACAGGTCCATTTTTGGGGTAAAGACTAATTTTGGAGAATAAAGCACAAAGAAGGAAAAGACAACTGGCAGGAAAAGTAACACATGCAAGGTAAGCACACATGCAGAGGAGGAAAGCATGCGAGGCACACATGCAAGAAGACTGAACCATGCTAGGATTAGGGTTTTTGCAAGAGGATGTAATGGCTGGTAAGCCAAAAACATGTATAAATAGGTACCTAGGAGCTCTAGGTCTGGGTTGCAAGACTATTATTAGTTTTGGTTCAAGTTTTTGGTTGTGGTCCATAATGTATGTAAACTTTGATCTTCTTTTGTAAGTTGTTGATATGAGGAGAGGAAATAAGGTAGATCTTGTGTGTTATATCATAGATTAGGGAGCTTGGTGTGATCTAGTCCGCCTCATTGTAGATCTCGACCTGTTTGATGGAGAGTTGTAATGCGCACAAAGATGTAGTTTTGAAAACACCATAATAAAAGAGAAGAGCAGCCAAATATTTGTGGACGTATACCAAGAGGGGGTGAACCATGACAAATCATGTGTAATGTGATTAAATATTGTATATTCCCTTTACTGTCAATGGTTAGATACTAAACGAATCATGAATGACTTAGTTAGATCTGTTATTTTACATGCATGAATTAGAATGAAAGAATATTCAATATAAATTGAATGTTAGAGTGACAAATGAATATCACAGAGTGTAATCCCAGATCCCCACTCATTCCCAGGCTGCAAGAACCCGAGCGTTGCAACCACCCATAAGAACTATCTGGGGTGAGACTACGCATTGCATTTTGTGTGTTGTGTTTCCTTCTGGTTTACTAGGAGGGCCGATAGATTTAGGGGGATTTGTTGAAAACCATAGCAGATGTGAACTTGGGTCAGCCCAAGAATGGTATAAAGAGAGAAGTAACCAACAAATGGTCCAATTTTCAGTTGGAACGTAATGGGATTGAGTGAATGATATTTGCTAAAAAATCGTGAAAATAATGTCAGATCTGGTGAGGAAACATTAAAAGAATTAGAATATAAAATGGGATGTTTAGACCATGGAACCCAACGAAGGTGGATATTGAGAGATGATTGAAAATAAAGGAGTTGTAATTTGTGCAGAAATATAACAATAAGAAGAGAGCAATAGCCGCGAGGGAAGGCTTGGTAAGTGATGAAGAAGAGGTAGATGATCTCCGGGCTGTGGAGCAGATTGAGGAAATCCCGCGCACAACATATGAAATGAATATAAGAGGTCCAAGGGCAGGAACCAAAGGCAACAATCCTATCCATATCAATGTAAGTGTGGAACCCATAAACCCATGTGCAACTAATACACTAGAAAGAACACCACCATTTAGACAACCAAATTTCAGTGGAAGAAACACAACAGGAAGTACATATACACATTGAGCAACAACTGGGGGAGACAATTCGGGAATCATTAGTGAAGGATATACACCACGTGGAGGTAGTATTTCATCATTTAGGATGGCAGGACATGATCCCACCATCAGGTTACCAAAATTCAAGGGAGAGGCATCTAAGGACCCTCAGAAGCACTTTTTCATCTGTGAAAATATCTGGGAATCAAAGCAGATCACATATGAGGACACAAAACTTTCACAATTAGCTATCACACTAAGAGACTGCACACTGGATTGGTACATGAGATTAGCTGTAAACAATCCACTAGGAAAAACTAGAACAATTATGGATATCAAGAAACTACTGATAAATAAATTCTAGAAGCCTAGCTCAGAGGATCAATAGATGAATGATATGATAGAGATCAAACAAAAACTAGTGGAATATGTCTGGGAGATTGACTAAAGATTCAAACGATTCAAGGGAAAGCTGAAGTATGTCATGAAAAATATGCAACATAGACATATATTTGTGAATTCCCTGCTACCACACTTGGAATACCCTTTGATACAACATAAGTTTCAAACTCAGGCAGAGGCTCTACAGGCAGCCTTACAACTAGAAGATAACCGATATTAGAAGATAAATCCAACCATAGAGGAGATGAAGGAGGATATGAAGAATTTAACATTTCAACTGAACAAGAATAGGAGTAAGGACAAAAAAGAAGTTGTTTGGTGTACCACATGTAGGATAGAAGGACACCATAAGAATGAATGCCCAAATTTTGTGCAGTATATGGAAATGGGACTACCAAACCCTTTTCCATCAAGAGGACTATGGTGTGAGATAAGACATAGGGGCATGATCCATATCATTGTCCAATGATGCATAAATACCAAACAATGCTTAAGATTTCATATTGCAACTTTTGAAAATCAGTGGGTCATGATGACAAAGATTGTAGGACAATGGAGCTGATGAGGGAAAGAACATCAGACACCTATAGGGTGCAGGAATAAATGATGATAGGGAAAGTTTCACAACAGTTTAACCAAGTACTAGGCCCATATAACACTGCGCAAAAACAATATAACATTGTACAACCATAGTACAATACTGCGCAACCACAGTATAATCCCGCACAGTATAATCAGGTGCCTCATTACAATGCCCCGCAAGGAGACCGAGCTGGCTACAGAGGTGGAGGATGAGGTAGAGGAGGATTTGGAAGAGGCAGAGGATTGGTGGTATGCCATAACTATCAACAACCAGGACACTATGCAAGAGAATGTCTACTTCCACCTGCGACATGTATGTATTTTCGCGCATCAGACCATGACATAGAAGACTGTTCGACACTATTGGGGAAGATCTAGGAAAAAATAAATCATAACAATTAGAATGTTCAATGGATTTCTACAGAAGCAAGGGATGATGGAAGAAATATCAACATAGTTACACGTGGAGGAGATAAAACAGGAGATGACATAGTAAGACAAGATCCAACACAACACCAATGGGTGAAGAAGAATGTCGAACCACATAAGTAGTTTGATGCACAGAACAAAAATGAGACATTCAGGCAAGCTAAACAATAATTCTTGAAGCCAAAAATTGCATCTACATCAACTGTGCAACAGACTTAGGACATACCAACGTAAGAGATGACTTCATCACCGGATCACACTAATGAGGCACATCTCCTAGGACAAGTAAGTACCATAAAATCCTTTTCTGCAATCTTGTGTTAAATTGCTAAATGATCCATAATTTGTTAAAGAATTACAAAATATGGTAGAAATATGTAACACAAAGGTCAAGGGGAAGCTAGAGAAAAAAAATATTTAATCATCTACATACAAGGAGGAGAACAAGCAAATAATTTAGATTGAATTCCAACATTGAAGACTTCAAAATGGGGGATATTATACTAGCTTTAGGATCTAAAGTAAATATGTTACCCAAGAAGACATGGTAATGTATGGGAGAGCCCACATTAGGATATTCACGTGTTCAATTGAAACTAGAAAATCAACACAGGGTTCTTCCAATTGGAGAGCTAAAGGGTGTGACAATAGATCTGGATGGAGTGCACACTAAAGATGATTTTGAAGTAATAGAAATAGTGGATGGCACAACACCATATCCAACATTGCTTGGCTTGGATTGGGAGTTTGAAAACTAGGCAATAATCAATTTGAAGATAAGGAATATGACATTTTATTAAGGAGAATACAGATTCATTGTGCCACTAGACCCATTACAAGGAGAAAGGTTTGTATAACCCACTTGCTTAGACCTAGAGGAAATCAACCAGTTATATAGAACCACTGTGTGAGAATAAGATTATGTGAATCCAACTGCAGATGGGGTATTCAGTTGGAGAAGTATCACATCATACGCATCAGAATCAGATACAGGGTTGGATAATTGGCAATAGAGATTACATGAAGTATCCACAAGAAGGTGCATAAGAATAGACCGCATAGTAAGATGGGTAGGTACAAAGATAAGATAACCTCCTAGTTTTCATGGGGTGAATGAATTCGAATAATTCCTATCAATTTACAAAGATGAAGTGTTATAAAATTAGAGGCTCATATCCCTCGACATAGCACTCAAGGAAACACCTGCAAGATGGTGGGGTGCACACAAAGAGATAGTTAAGGACTTGTACCAATGTAAGCGATTACTGCACACTAGATTTGGTGCATAACATGGAAGCAATGAGATGCAGAGATGTGATGGAAAAGGGGCACCAACATAACACTTGGAGAAGTGTATAACACTATGGAGAATGAAACCACCGTAGGAATGGCCTCATCACTTCATTCACACATTGGAGGGAATTCCGACAAACTAGTATGTAGACCAGGAACTGTGCAAAGGCACTGTAGAATGGACATCATTACAACAAAATTTTATAGTCACTTTCTCATTTGAACATGAGAACCCCAACAATGATTCAACTCTCAAACAAATTATAGGGGTCATATTTATTAAGGAACCAGAGGTTGAACTTATCACATAATTGTAGATTTTAACCTTGTACAATATTTACTGCAAACAAATTTTCAGTAAAAGAACAAAAAATATACAATGGAAAATACAAACATTATACAGATATTTTTCCCCTGGAAACCCAAACTGGGAAAAACAACATATTCTATATTCATTCATAGTGATACATTGTTTACAATACAATATAAATATGGGAGCCATTGGCATCCAAAACCCTAACCCAATGACTTGGATTAGTCAACAACCCTAATTCCTTAATCGAAAATAGAAAACCATCGGCAAAAAATCATGTTCCAAAAAACCACCCAACAATGCACACGAAAATCGAGGCAACAAGAAAAACAAGGCAAAAATGCGACACTACTACTCTTGTAAAGCATATAACACATACCCAACATTCTCCCACTTGTTGTTTTCTTTGCATACAAGGGGTTACAAGGTTACATAGTCAACAATCCAAGGCAACAATGCCTATGGATCCTCTACACCAAGAGAACTTCTCAATGCTCACATATTTTGTTAATGAATCTGCAACATTCTTCAAAGTGTCCACCTTCATCAACAATACTTTCTTTTCTTCAACCATGTCTCTCAAAAAGTGATATTGAATATCAATAAGCTTTGTATTTGAATGATAAGCCAGGTTCTTCGCAAGAAAATTTCACTTTGACTATCACAATCTATCCTTATAGCTTGTTGTACCAATCCAATACCTGAACACAATATTTGTAACCATACTACTTCCTTACTTGCATGAGTGGATGCCATGTATTCAACTTCTGTAGTTGAAAGTGAAACTACATCCCGTCTTTTGCTCATCCAAATTATTTCTCCTCCAAACAGGTTAAACACATACCCACTGTAGATCTCCTATGATCCAGATCTCCAACCCAGTTTGCATCCACAAAGCCATGTATATGCACCACTCTATCCAATCTCGGTCTTCCTTGGTAGCACTATCCATAGCTAGCAGTGCCACGCAAATACCTGAAAACCCATTTTACTGTTGTCCAATGCTCCTTCTCTGGTTTTGAAATATACCTGCTCAAAACTCCCATTACATGTGCAATGTCTGGTCTAGTACAAACCATTGCATACATCAAACTTCCAACTACACTCACATATGGAACACGCGACATGTCCTCCTCCTCTTCCTATTTCTTGGGACACTGATCCACAGATAACTTTACACCAATAGGAATAGGAACCTTGACCAATTTACATTCTTTCATATTAAACCTCTACAATATTGTCTCGACATATTTTCTTTGATTTAACCAGAGTTTCCTCTTTTTCAATCTCTTTTAATTTTCATGCCGAAAATGAAATTTGAAGCACCAAGATCCTTCATGTCAAATTTAGAGGAAAACTGAGTTTTCACATCCTGGATAATCTCCTTGTTGTTTCCTATCAACAAAATGTCATCCACACACAAGACCAAATAAATCAAATGATCACCAATTAATTTAAAATACACATAGTGATCCTCTTTTCTTCTTGTGAAGCCATGTCCCAACATATAAGTATCAAATTTTTGATACCACATCCTTGGTGATTGTTTTAAACCATACAGGGACTTTTTCATCTTGCATATTGACTCCTTCTTTTCCTTCACAACATAACCTTCTGGTTGCTTCATATATATTTCTTCTTCCAGATCCCCATGTAGGAATGTTGTCTTCACATCCATCTGTTCTACTTCAAAATCAAATGCAACAACAATAGATAACACAAATCTTATAGAGGTTAACTTGGCAATAGGGGAAAAAATATCACCAAAATCAATTCCCTCAACCTGGGAATAACCCTTTGCTACTAACCAAGATTTTTATTTCTCCACTTTTCCTTATGCATTCAACTTCTTTTTAAATACCCATTTGCTGCCAATGGGATTTCTTCTAGTCGGAAACTCCACTATATCCCAAGCCTCATTCTTATCCAAAGATGCCATTTATTCGTCCATGGCCCTTTTCCAGAGATTTCCATCCTATGAATCCACTTCCTCCCTGAGAGTTATAGGATCATCATCAGTAATAGAAAAAGAAAAATTTGAACGAAAATCAGATGGAGTGTACCTTTTTGGTAGCCTTCTTTCTCGAAGCGATCTCCTCAATACTGGAGTATGAGGATATTCTTCTTCTGATTCCTGTTCTTCTATAGAGTCTGGCTCATCATCCTTTAAATCAAACTCTATTTTCTCTGGTTCTTCCTTACTTTGGTAGGACTTCTTGTTTAACAACATCCTTCATTTCTCTAAATACCACATCTCGGCTATACACTACCTTCTTAGTTTCTGGGTTCCAAATCTTATAACCTTTGAGACCATATTTATATCCAATAAAGATACACTTTTCATCCTTCTTATCTAGCTTACTCCTTTGTTTTCCTTTGGAACATGAACATATGTATCAAAACCAAATACCTTGAGATGTGTGAGAGAAGGTTTATTGCTAGTCCATACCCATTGTGGAGTCTTGTCATCCAACGTCGTTGAGGGTGATCTGTTGACTAGGTAACATGCAATACCCACTGCATCTGCCCATAATTCTTTCCCTAACCCGACACCACTGAGCATGAATATTTCTTTTTCCATCAGTGTCTTGTTCATCCTTTCTTCAACTCCATTCTTATGAGGTATATATGGAGTAGTCTTCTACCTTGCTATACCACACTTCTTACAGAATTCTTAAAATTCATTCCTGCAAAACTCTCCACCATTATCTGTCCTCAACACCTTAATTATTTTCTCTATTTGGTTCTCAAAAAGAGCCTTAAAATCTTTAAACCTATCAAAGACTTCATATTTCTTCTCGAGGAAATATATCCAAGTATTCCTTGAGAAGTCATCTATAAATGAGACATAGTACACAAATTTTCCTAATGATGGGACCGATACAGGTAAAAAAAAATCACTGTGAACTAGCTATAAAATTCCTTCTTCCCTCATTGCACCAGAAGGGAACCTTACCCAATTCTTCTTCCCATATACACAATGTTCACATAAATCAAAATGAAGAGAGAAGTTAGACATACCTTCAACCATACCTTTACCATGTAGTAGTCGAAGACCCTTCTCTCCGATATGCCCCAGTCTTTGATGCCACAACATAACCTTTTCTCCAGAGACTGTAGGAGTTCTTTCTTATTCAACTCCAATATTAGGAGCAATGGAACTATTACACCCATCACTAATATTGCTTCCTTGCAACTTATACAAATTTCCAAACCAAACGCCTTTCAACAACACCATTTCTCCTCGAACCATCCTGTAGGTTTCCTTTTCAAATATTTTTTTTACCCCTGCATCGTACATTTTTCTTACAGAAACAAAATTTCTAGCCAAACCTAAGATGTGAACAACACCAAGCAGTGTTATATTCCTTCCATCTATGAACCTCAACTTGAATTTTCCTCGTCCTATGATTCTGTTCGTCGAATCATCACCAAAGAAAACATTACCTCCATCATACCTTTTGTATTCATAGAACCACTCCCTGTTGGGAGCCATATGAAAGGATTCACCTGAGTCAACCAACCATGCCTCATGGTCTACATGTGTGCTTGAAGAAGCCAAGTACACATCCCCTCCTTCTTCCTTGGAGGCATTTTCTTCTGTAGAGGGATATTCTTCAGATCCCTTCTTTTTCTCAACTTTGGATCTACACTGCTTCTTGTAGTTCCCTTCTTTTCCAAATCTCCAACATACCTTTACAAACTTTCTGATAGATTTAGATATACCCTTATGTCTCCCAGTTGATAACTTATATCTATTTCTTTCCTAGGAGCGTCCTCTTGAAAATAATGCATCTTTGCTTTGTCATTCCATATTCTTCCATATCATCTCCTCCGAAAATAAGGATGAGACCACTTCATCAAACTTCAAGAAAGTTGTATTACTACCTATGGACACAACCAGACTATCCCACGAGTCTGGTAAAGAACACAGTAAATTGATACACTTATCTTCATCTGAAATTTTAATCTAAACATATACTAACTAACTAAGTACCATTATATTGAAAGCATTCAAATGATCTTCCACTGAGTCTCCATATCTCATCCTCAGATTATACAACTTCTTTATCATGAATAGTTTATTTACTAGGGAATTAGATAGATACAACTTCCCCAACTTATCCCATAAATCCTTGGTTGTAGATTCCTCTGACACATTCAGTAATACTGAATTTGAGAGACACAGTCAGATTGTGCTCTTCGCCTTCTGATCCAACTTTTTCCAGTCATATGTTGATCATGTAGGTGCAGTACCTGGATCTACCGTGATCCAATGATCTATGTCCACCAACAAATCTTCCATCTTGAGCTTCCACATCTTAGATTTTTTCCATTAAACTTCTCGATCTCCATTTTTGAATTGCTTTCCATTCCTTTTCACCTGAAAAATCAATACCACATATCTCCCATTGTAACAAGGCTTATCACAGTCCTGAGACAAACCCTTGACCATAAAGGCATCCCCTTGAAGCCAACAAAGATCTGATACCAAATGTATATTTTAACCTTGTACAATATTTACTGCAAATATATTTTCAGTAAAAGAATAGAAAATATACAATGGCAAATACAAACATTACACAAATATTTTTCCTCTGGAAACCCAAACCAGGAAAACCAACATATTCTATACTCATTCATAGTGATACATTGTTTACCATACAATATAAATATAGGATCCAATGGAATCCAAAACCCTAAACCAATGATCTGGATTAGTAAAGAGCCCTGATTCCTTAACCAAAAATAGAAAACCATCGGCAAAAACCCATGTCCCGAAAAACCGCCCAAAAATGGACACAAAAATCGAGGAAACACAAAAAATGAGGCAATATTGCGACATGTTTCTTGAGGATTTTTTTTTCTCAGGGGTGCTACCCTCAAACCCCCGCACAGGGGGATTTCACTCCCCTAAACCCCTGAAGGGAGAGTCTAGCGATCCCCCATGAAAGAATGAAACTACTACTCGTGCAAAGAATATAACACATACCCAACAAGAATACCAAGAAAAAAATAGAAAAACAATGAAAGAACTAATGTCATGCTATCATGTAAAAAAATAAGCAACATATGAAGATGACCCACACAGTATTCAAATTACAGAAATTGAAGTAGAAATAGAGGTGGAAGGCCCATCTCTAGAATCAGAAGAATTTGTTGCACCTATCAAGGTGAAGAAAGAAAATATTGGGATAAATGATAATCCCAAAATGGCCAGTATTGCAGACTACCGGGATGAACAAACAATAGAAAGAATAACATAGTTACTGCACGAGTGCAATGACCTATTCCCAACAACCTTTACAGATATGAAAGGCATAGCAGAAGAGCTCAGGGAGATGAAGATATCTCTCAAACCCAAGGCTAGATCTGTCAGAAAGATACCTTATAGACTAAATCCGATTTACAAACATAAAGTCAAATCATAAATTGACAGAATGTTAGAAGCTGGTATCATAGAACCAATGGAGGAATATGAATGGGTAAGCTCTATGGTAGTTCATGAGAATAAGTAAGGAGGCATAATGATATGTGTTGACTTGAGGAAGATGAATTATTCTTTCCTACATGACCCTTTTCCAACCCCTTTCACAGATGAGGTATTAGAGAATGTAGGAGGCCAGGAAGCATACTCATTCACAAATGGATTCTCAGGCTACCATCAGATTAAGATAGCCCCAAAAGATGGGTATAAGACCAAATTTTCCACACAATGGGTATCCTACCAGTACATAGTCATTCCTTTTGGACTGAAGAATGCACCAACAATATTCTCAAGAGTAGTCATAGCCGCATTCAAAGAATTCATCCATCAGTTTTTAGAAGTGTATCTGGATGATTGGAACGTATATAGTTTGTTAAAAGACCATGTGGAAGTGTTAAGGATGATGCTGGAAAGATGTAGGCAATGTCTGATATCATTGAATATCAAGAAGTGCATTTTTGGGACACCATTTGGAATACTATTGGGCCATATAGTGTGCAAACAAGGCTTGCTAGTAGATCCTACCAAGATTGCAGTGATGGTCAATTTACCACCACCAAAATCAGTGCGCCAGTTGAGAGCAACATTGGGACACACATGCTACTACATGAAATTCATAAAAGAGTATGCGCAGATCACTGCGCCGATGGAGAAACTGTTGAAGAAAGATTTTAAATTCCAATGGAATGACGATTGTCAATGAGGTTTGGACACTCTAAAATAAAAAATGGTCACAACACCTATACTAGTATTCCCGGACTAGGAAAATACATTTCATGTGCATGTAGATGCATCAACCATAGCACTTGGAGCCATTCTGACGCAACCAAGAGTAGGAGAGTTAGACCATCCTATAACATTTGCAAGCATAAATTTTTTAGAGTCAAAGTAGAACTACAATATTACAAAAAGAGAAGGCCTAGCAATGGTATATGCATTGCATAAGATCAAACACTATTTACTTGGGAAACACTTTAAAA
>ML780011.1:391631-411456 GCA_009831015.1 Picea engelmannii
AAGAATTGGTTTGTTGGTTGCTTTATAATCTCTAGAAAGAAACGCACAGTTTACACCTTTCGAGTAAATCTAGGTGAAAATCAACCTTGAAACTTTTTTTTACATATTTCCTTCCATTCACACGACACTTGCTAATTGAAATGATATATATTGTTACTAATTTTAACATTTATTAATAATAAAATGTAGAAAAATATGAAAATTTTCAATTTATAAGTAGTATTGAAATTGGTTATACCATATACTATTTAATTGAGTATCAATTAAAAAATTAAAATAAATATTAAAAGTTCTTATTTTTTATTTTTTATTTTTAATATTTTATAATATATGATGATGTAATTGAGTATCAATTAAAAAATAATATAAATATTAAAAAAAATATTTTTCATTTTTAATATTTTTATTTATTAGTGTTATTTATGTTTTTTTTTTATTTTTTGGTTATTTTTATTTTATTATTTTGGATATTAAAAAAACTATTAATCTTTTATTAAAAAAATTGTTTATAAACACTTTGAAATTAATTATTTATTATTATGTAAACTTAAATCCATAAATAGTAAAATTATTAAAAAATTGTTTATAAACACTTTGAAATTAATTATTTATTATTATGTAAACTTAAATCCATAAATAGTAAAATTATTAAAAGGTTATGAATTTATTTTTAAATAAAATTGAAAACCTTTATTATAATTTTACAACAATACTCTTTTCTTAAACTTGCTAGAAAATTTATTAGGAATGTCTCTAATGAGTCGTTAAAATTAGATTTGATAAATATACATGACACCCTAATTAAAAGGAAAAAAAGACATTACATAAATATAAAGCAAGAGAAACTTCTACAACTATCATCATAAAACTAAAGAAATAATAAGATTTCCCTAAAGGGATGGAACTCCTACCTCAAAAATATTTATGAATCCCTTATTGCTATGGAAAACATTTCGAACATTTATATAGAGGATAAAGTGTTTTCTATAGAAGACATAAATTTTTGGGTTAAGGGATTCACAAAAGGGAAATATAAGGACATAAAAGGATACCAAGATGAAATCTTAAAAATGGAGGGCCTATCTTCATCCCTCACATACACAAGCTCTTCAATTGTAACGACCCCTCTGTTACGACAACGAATAGCAATGTACAATAGGTAAAAATATTATTATTATTATTATTATTATTCATTAGGATATTAAAATCATCACAACATAATTAATAGCAAAGCAAGTGACACATCATCATAGCTAATAAAAACACAAAATCAATGCATTAACATAGTTAATAGCAATACATAATCAACACATCATCATAATAAACAATGACACAAATCAACACATCATGATAATTAATAGCTGCACATAATCAACACATCATCATAATAAACACTGACACAAATCAACACATCACGATCAACTGAAGTAAAATACTGATAATTGATAAACCATGCCATTGAATATTAAAAGAACTACTTGCCCAACCTATTATGCATGGCTAGGACCTCCAAGAAACATAAGCAACGCTCAAGTCCAGGATTCATTTGATTTATTTTGACCATTAAAGGTCTCAATACTAGCGATTGTTTTGAGGAACGAGGAGGTATCTAAATCCCATAGCCCAACATAAACCGCAATCCATACCAGATCATCAACCTCACCTACTCATCAATTATTCATAGTACAAATAGAATAAACACTAAACTTAGTCAATATTCAATCAATAATTAAGTACAATTATAAAGAGGAATTACATAAGGACTGAAAAGGACCACAAGAGCATAGGTACCTTCATAGAATTTGGTAGGGATTTTCATTATTCCATTCAACATTATTGCTCAAGACTTTTATGATTTATTCATTCTACCAAACATAATCGGAGACTATGCAAGAATTCTATATATATCAGCTATTACCACTTAACATTCAAGGATTGGTCTATGGGTAATTCTTACCAAACAAGATACAATTTACTATGTACAAAATACAAATTCTACACCACATCCTTAGTGTTGCTCTAAAAATTTATTTTTTTATCATTCTAAGAGATCAACAGTAAGGAGCTAGCCACTAATATATATATATATATATATATATATATATATATATATATATATATATATTTCTTTTTATTTAAGAAATCATAGGTAGATCAATCTTCTTAATCAAGACATACCATTCAATGTTATCTTTCATTACATATCTCTTTTAGAATTGAAAATAATAAGCACTAAATAGAAACCAAGGTTGCCTTATATATCCATGCATCGATCAAGAAAACATATTTCTGTATATATCTTTCTACTATCAGTTGTCAGTTTATTTTAGCACATTCCTTGTAAAATTCAATAACAACGAGCACAAGGAACCTAATGGATTAAAAATAAAAGCACGATAAATAAGAAAAAAATGTTTTCTTAGAAGAAACTCAGAACAACACTGAATACAATTTCACTTTAATTTTCAATATAGCCTTCAAGGAGTTGGTCTTATATAAATTCAATATTCAACACAGTCTACAAAAAATTATAAAAAATTGATTATACAATTTAAATCCAAATACAATTTAAATCCAAATACAATTACAAATTCCATAAAATACTGTAACCAATGATGAAGAGGGGCCTGAAGATGATATTTGACAACTAGCGTTCCTTCTGACCCCTCGTTTTCTAATAGTGGAGAGGTCACTAGTACCTCCCATCCAACTCTAGGGGTATTCTTCCCCCTTAGCCCACCGAGCCACAAAGGGGCCACACACACACAACCAGAAAATCCTCTAGCTCCAAGCTTGTCTTGCAAGGTAGAGCCACCACTCTCTCTCAAGTTGGGTATCCCATCTCTCACAAGAAAAACCAGTCAAAAATAATTCGACAACATAACTTTACCAATAACTAGTGTCCTCGTTTACCATCTTGACCATTTTATTTATAGGATTTTTTCTCACTAACACCTCCCCACTTGTACAATAATTATCTTTTTAGTTAATTAATTTAGAATTATTCCTCCTCACACTTGCCACCCTCTCCTCCAAGTTGCACAAGTAAATCCATATTTTATTTTAATTAAAATTCAATTTCCCACACATTTCCCAAATGCGCTCCTTAAATCACTCCTAGTTGTCTCTTTATTCCCCATATTCTCGTTTAATGATTGATGCCTTACTAAATATGAGTTGAGTTAAAATAAGAGTCTTCTCCTATTGAAACCAGTGGTAGCTAGACTCTAGATTCCTTTCTATAAGTACCATAATTTCTCCCTTTTTTTGTTTCTTATTTTAAAACTCCCTTTTAATATTTTCTTTCACACACGTTCCTAACACGTTCCTTATCAAATATTTAGATATATTTCACCATTTCTTAAATATTAACTTGATTTTCTTCATCCCATTTTTAATTTAATTTATAATTTAGTTTTGGTCTTCTTACAAAACTTAGACTTAGGCTTAATTTCTTCTCCACCTTTTGAATAGGATTAGAATTTTATTGGGATTTTTAATCAATAAGTTCAATCTTTAATTAATTAATTTAATCTGGCAAGGCATGTAGTTTTTTCAAGGTTTAATCATTCTCTCAAGTTTTTCTAGGGCACCTAGATTCATTGAATCAAGTTTTATTTACGCGACGTGCCCTTTAAAACACACTATGTGCTCCAAGGGTGCCACTCACCTTTGACTGGTTTTGGTAGTTGTCCAACCCTTAGAGTCAACACTCCATTCAAGCGACCTTGTGAGAGACTAAGGGTTTATAGGGAATAAGGACTCCGCCTTATTTCACACCCCTTACAAATCTTCGTGAGTGATTATCTTAGTCTGCCCTCACGACATCGTGGACCTCTCAACCTAGGTAACCGTTAACCTACAATTCGAGCCACGATGGGGGTGCTAGTAGGTTGTGACATGGATGCTGCCACACCTCTCCCTCAATATGTGGTCTTTGTGCATGACCCCTTTACTCCTTATGTGAGTTAGATTAGCAAGCATTCATCCGCCTGCATTCATTAAAAAAACATTGTCACTGATCCATATAAAAAATCATACTATACTCAATCATATGTCACATATTCTTAAATGAAATACCCAAACAAATACAATCCACTCCTTGACTCAATCAGGAGTCCAAGGAGGTACATTGATTCCCTCGACATCCACAATCTATCAAGTGTCCTGCACACTCAAGGAAAGAATGTCAATAACATATGTCGATACATAAATATAAAATAACATTAATCACAACCATCAACATCATCATAAGGATCCATAATCAAAACAAATAATCATGTACTATAACCGGATCACTTGCATGCAAGTTTCCTCAAAGAATAAGTCAGTAACATGTGCTCGCAAGAGTGGGATGTTACATACACCCCCTCTTGTTTTAAACTTTGTCCCGAAGTTGTATAATTTATAAAATGCAGTAATAAAAGTATCTGGCCATATCTATATGTCTAATCTATCAAACAAGTAAGGAGATTGCTGATGCATATCATATGCGTCCTCCCATGTAGCCGAGTGTGGGATATAATTATCCCACTGGACCTTGACCTGATCGACTATTCAACATCGTAGCTGTCGAATTTGATGGTGCAAAATGTAGATTAGCTCCGCCGTGAGAGAACCCTCTTCCAACACTTGCAAAGAACTCATGTCAATGACATGTGTAGGATCACTAACATCATGCATATGCCTCAAAGAATCAGGCAAGGCTAGTCGATAGGCCATGGGTCCTTTCCTTTCCACAACCTAGAAAGGTCCCACAAGCCTAGGAGAGAGTTTAGCACCCTTTCCAAACTTGATCGAACTTTTTTGCGATTTCACCTGCAAGAAAACTCGGTCTCCAACTTCATAATTGTGGTCAACGCGATGCACATCAACATAACTCTCCTGTCGATCTTGTGCTTCTTTAATCCTTTGTCTTATCATTTGCACTTTGTCTTCCATTTCTTGGATCACTTCTGGTCCCACCAGGATCCTATCCTTAAGTCTATCCTAGCTCAACGACGTCCGATACGGTCACCCGTAAAGAAACTCAAATAGTGCCATATTAATGGTCCTTTGATAGTTGTTGTTGTATGCAAACTCTATCATTGGCAATAATTATTCCCAATGCTTATGTTGGTCCATTACATACATACACAACTTATATTCCAAAATTTGGTTCGTTCTTTCTGTCTTCCCATCTGTCTCAAGATGATATGTTGTACTAAAGTTCAGTTGTCTCCCCAAAGCCTCTTGGAAACTGATCCAAAATCGTCCTGTAAACACCGATCCTCTATCATATATGATCCTTTTTGGTATACCATGTAATCTCACAATCTCACTGACAAAAAATCTAGCTATGTCTGGCACCTAATACATTGTATGCACATGAATAAAGTGTGCACTATTCATCAAAGTGTCAACTACCACGAAAATTGAGTCATGTCTCCTTGCCGTCAACGACAATTCAAAAATAAAGTCTATCAAAATGGCCTCCCATTTTGATTTTGGAAAGACGTGTGGTTGTAGTAATCCTGCCAGATTTCTATGTTTAGCCTTCACTTGCTGACATTCTAGATATATCGTCACGTAACTAACTATGTCTTCTTTCATTCCTTTCCAGAAGAATAAATGCTTAAGGTCAGCTTGCATCTTCGTGACTCTCGAATGAGCCATGTACACTACTCTATGAGCTTCACTTGAGATCAAACTTCTCAATTCATCATTAGGAGGTATGTAAATCCTATTATTATACCTCATCAGTCTGTCATTGTCTAATTTATAATCTTCAAATCTTGGTACCATAATGGTGTCTTGTCCGATATTTTCCTTAACCTCCTTATACTAGTCATCATCGATCTGTAAAGTTAGAATATTTTCTCAAAGATTCGTCTGAAGGGGTATTACTGAAATATGTGTGGTCTCCAACTCAACGCATTGGCCACTCTATTCACCATACCTTTTATGTAAGAAATCTCAAAATCCTATTCGCTAAGTAATTCCGATCAACACCTTTGTCTCGCGTTCAAGTCACTCTGTGTAAATATATGCTGCAATCCACAATGATTTGTTTTTAGTTTTAATTTCTGTCCAACCAGATAGTGTCTCCACACTCTCAAGGAATACACGATGGCCAATAACTCCAAATCATGCATTGCGTAGTTCTTCTCATGGTTTCTTAATTTCCTAGAAATGTAAGCGATCACTCGACCATCTTGCATCAATACATCGCCCAAACCCTCATTGGATGCGTCCGTGCATACCAAGAATTCCTTGTCCATGTCATGGAATTTTAGTATTGGCGCTATCTTCAACAACTCCTTGAGCCTTTGAAATTCTTCCACACATTTCTTAGTCCATACAAACTTCTTTTTTCTCTTCTACAGTTCGGTGATCAGATTTTCTATTTTCGAAAAACATTGGACAAAAGGTTAGTAATATCCTGCTAAACACATAAAGGTGCGTACTTCTTGTACGCTTGTCGGTGTAGGCCATTCCATAATATCCTCTAATTTTTTTGGATCCACAACTACACCTTCACCGGATATAACATGCCCCAAGTAATGAATCTTTTATTGGTAAAAAGAACATTTCGACAATTTCCCGTATAATTTGTTTTCTCGTAAACATTGTAGTACCGAGCATAAATGTTCATCATGTTCTTCTATCATCCAAGAATATATTAGTATGTCATCAATGAATACTTGAAAAAACTTATCCAAGTATTCATGGAACACCCCATTCATCAAACTCATGAATACCCCCGGGGCATTTGTTAGTCCAAATAGTAGAACAATAAACTCATAGTGTTTTAAACTCATCTTGAATGTGGTCTTAGGAATATCATCCTCTTTAATTCATAACTGGTGATATCCTGATCTCAATTCGATCTTTGAAAACACTGTCGCGCCATTCATTTGATCAAATAAATCATATATTCTTGGCAACATATACTGGTTGATCATCGCTTTGTTCAATTGACGGTAGTCAATGCAAAGTCTCCATGATCCATCTTTCTTATGAAAATAATAGGTGCACCCCAACATGACACACTTGGATGTATAAGTCCCAAGTACAACAATTCATTCAATTGCATTTTCAACTCCTATAACTCATGCATTGACATCTGATATGGCGTTCTTGCTATCGGTTCAGTTCCAGGTTTCAATTCAATTGTAAACTCCAACTCTCTTTTATGTGGAAAACCTGGTAACTCTTCTGGGAACACATCAGCAAACTCTCGTACTATAGGAAGGTCTTCCAACCCTTCTGCCTTGCACCTCTCATTTAGTGATAAGATTACATATAACTTAAATCCCTTGCACATGCTCTTTTTTAGCAGTAGGGAAGAGATGAACCTCAAGGACACTCCTTGGGTTCTCCCTACAATCAATCTTCTCCATCCCGCATCATCTGTCCAATTTAAACGTTTCATCTTACAGTTGAGTATCGCATCGTGCGATTCCAAGCAATCCATACCAATCACTATGTCATATGATCCTAATATCGTGACATATAGGTCAAAATTCATTAAAAAATCTCTCAAGTCAATGCTACAATATGTAACCCTTCCTCCAACCTTTTGTTTGGCACCCAAATCCATTTCTGCGTATCTAAACTATTCCTTCTCGAATTCCTTTACCTTAATTCTCTTTAGCGTTGCATTAGAAACAAATCTCTCTGTAGCACCTGGATCCATCAAAATAATAAAAGTTTGGTCAGTGATTTACCTGATGTCTCAAGAACAGTGGACTGGTGCTCGACCTAGTGGTTATTCACCACTACATGAATCCTATGGGCCTTGCCAAAATATCCCACTGTAGTGGGTCCTGTTGATCTGAATGCCTTGACTTCCTCAATCAGAGAGCTTCCCTGGTAATGTGGCTCTCCACATGTCCAACATCTAGTTTTTGGTCTAGTACTCCTGGTCCCCGAAGTAGAAGTTTTTGGCCTACCAGTCTAATATCTTGGTATATTCTGCTGAAAAGGCCTAAACTACTGTTGTTGTGGGCGATGTTGTTGCTGATGCAGTGGTCCTTTGTAGGGATTCCTCTGCTGAGGATTCTATATTCATGGTGTCATGAATATGGATCTTCTAGACATATCTCGATACCATGATATATGTCTGACTGGTTTCTGATGTTGCTATGCTCCAGATGTCTTCTCTCTAGTCGATCTTGCAGGAGTCCTACCCTGACCCTTGCTGGTCAGTTCTTCCTCAACTATGAGGGAATTTTGGACGACATCATGCAATGTCTGAGGCATTAAGATCCTCACCTTCACATGGATGTTGAATTTGAGGTTGAACACAAACTTGTTGACCTTTAACTTCTCCTTGTTTAGATGTGGAGCTTACCGAAGTAGCTCCATAAATTCGGCCTCATTCTCTGGCACTGTATGAACACCATTTCGTAAGGCATTGAACTCATTGAGTTGATGCTCAATGAATTCCTCTAACAAATACCTCTCCCGAAATTGTTCCTTGAACAATTTCCATGACACGTCTTCAATGACCATGTTTAGTTGAGGTAGAAGTGTCTTCAACCATAGAAGAGCGTTCCCCTTTAGCTAAAATACCTCCATGCGGACCTTCATGTTGGAGGTGTAGTAACGAAGTGAAAAACACATCTCCATGTTCTCCAACCATGCATTGGCGGCTGAGCCATCCGTGGCACCCATGAACTCGATAAACTTCACTTTCTTGAGTTCTCTGCAAATGCTACCACTTCCAGCTCGAGCGTTGTGTGAACCCTCATTGGGTACAAGTTCCCTGGCCTCATCTCTATCTACTCAGTTAATCAAGGCCTTTGACATCATATGAAAGGACCTCATTAAACCAACCACATCCCCCACATCAACTTTCTCTTGTCCAATGACTTGTTCTTCTCCTTGGGGGTTAGACCCATCTAGCGTGGATGCTACTGGAGGCGTCACACCTCCTCCCCTAGCACCACGTCATCTACCTCCACGACATCCTCTAACCATGATTACCTGCATGGAAACATTTCAATTCTAATTAGCGATAAGTTATTAATCAAGTGTTTAATACAATGGAAGGCGTAATGATACCAAGTCGTAGGTTTGAACCCGCTCTGATACCATATGTAACGCCCCCTCCGTTATGACAACGAATATCGATGTACTATATATATATATATATATATATATATATATATATATATATATATATTGCATGAGGATATTAAAATCATCACAACATAATTAATAGCATCGCAAGCGACACATCATCATAACTAATAACGACATAAAATAAATGCATTAACATAGTTAATAGCGACACATAAACAATGAATCATTATACTAAACAACGATCCAAATCAACGCATCGTCATAATTAATAGCTGAATATAATCAACACATGATCATAATAAACAACAACACAAATCAACACATCACGATCAATTGAAGCAAAATACTAATAATTGATCAACCATGTCACTAAATATTAAAAGAACTACCCACCCAACCTATCCTGCACGGTTAGGACCTGCAAGACACATAAGCAATGCTCATTTCCATGATTCATCTGATTGATTTTTACGATTAAAGGTCTTAGGACTAGCGGTTGTTCTGATCAGGAATGAGGAGGTATCTAAATCCCATAGCCCAACATAAACCACAACCCATACCAGATCATCAATATCACCTAATCATCAATTATTCATGGCGCAAATATAATAAATACTAAACTTAGTCAATCTTCAATCAATAATTAAGTACAATTAGAAAGATAAATTACATAAGGAATGACAAGGACCACAAGAGCATAGGTACCTTCATAGTATCTGGTAGGGATTTTCATTATTTCATTCAACATTATCGCTCAAGAATTTTATGATCTATTCATTCTACCAAACATAATCGGAGACTATGCAAGAATGCTATATCTATCAGCTATTACCACTTACCATTCAAGGATTGATCTATAGGTAATTCTTACCAAACAAGATACAATTTACTATGTACATAAAACAAGTTCTACACCATACCCTCAATGTTGCTCTAGCAATTTATTCCTTTATCATTCTAAGGGATTGACAGTAAAAAGCTAACCACTAATATATACATTCAAGACTAAATTTCTTTTTATATAATAAATCATAGGTAGATCAATCTTCTTAAGCTAGACATATCATTCAATGTTATCTTTCATTACATATCCCTTTTAGAATGGACAATAATAAGCACTAAATAGAAGTCAAGGTTGTCTTATATATCTACTAAAAGAATTCGAAAGATTGACACATATGACGCCATATGTAAAGTCTTATCAAGCCAACTTACATACCTAATTATAAAGGATTAAGGAGACCAAAATCTTATTTAACGAATATAAGGAACTTGATACTTACTTACAATCTAGTTAAGAATTAAGGAAACTCTAGTCATAATTAAACATTTAACATAAGACTCCATATGCATAATCTTATTTCCAATTATAAGACATCAAGGAAGATCAAATCTTCTTGAGTAATACATAAATAATTCAATGCTAATTTTCATACCCATTAAAGGATCCAAGAAGGTCTGACATAATTGACAATAACTTAACCATTTACGCTAACAAACGAAAATAGAAAATTCTTGCAATTAAATATGCGCTTAACCACCGTTAGGAGAAAGGTAAGTAAATACGGTTTCAACTAAAATCTAGAGGGTAAGTAAGGTTAGGGATAGGGAGACGAATTGGGGGTGAATCTCAACTGACCCTCTTTTACAAGCAAACCGACGCACAAGGGGCCAACGAGGCTGCACAAATTGTTAAAGGGGAAATGAGAACCATGGTGGGCAGTTGGAAACACCACTTCCTTCACCACTAAGCCAATCATTTCCAAAAGAGTAAAGATAACCTCCGTCAAAACTCAGATACACCTTCCAAACAAAAACTTATTTAGAAAGCACTCACACAGAGGGAATTCGTATCTAGACAGCTACGGAGTAATATGAGAAAGGCGCACTGGGAAAGCCTGAGATCTGTCAATGGATTGAGTGAAGAGAAGGGCACAGTGAGCAAGCCTAAATTTGTCATTTGGATTGAGAGATGAGAGGGCGCACCGAGAAAGCCCGAATTCTGTCGTTTGGATTGAGCGATGAGAAGGGCGCACTGAGCAAGCCCAAATTCTTCATTTGGATTGAGCGATGAGAGAGCGCACTGAGCAAGCCTGAATTCTATCGTCTGGATTGAGTGATGATAAGGGTGCACTGAGCAAGCCCAAATTCTATCATTTGGATTGAGCAATGAGAGGGCACACTGAGCAAGCCTGAATTCATCATTTGGATTGAGAGAAGAGAGAGCGCACTAAGAAAGCCTGAACTCTGTCGTCTGGGTTGAGCAATGAGAAAGGCACACTTAGCAAATCCCAAACCTGTCAATGGTTTGAGAGAGGAGAAGGATGCACTGAGAAAAGACTGAATCTGTCATATGGATTGAATGATGACAGGGCACACTGATCAAAGCCCAAAATTGTCAATGGTTTGAGTGAGGAGAAGGGCGCACTGAGAAAATCCCTAATTTGACAATGGATTGAGTTCTAAGAAGGGCGCACCAGAGATATAGAAGATAATACTGAAAAATCTGGTAGCGACTACCCAAACGAAGTGGGGTTTTTGGAGGAACAAATTAATCAGTTGATCACACAAATTATGATGGATTCAAATGAAGTTGAGTCCCACACAATATTAAACCAAGGGAAAATCAACCATTTTACACAGGGGAAGCAATCTAGATAATCGTTGAAAAAATCAACAAGAAGAAATAACCAAAACTCGGATATGCATCTCCATGCATCGATAAAGGAAATGGATTTATGTATATATCTATCCACTATTAGTTGTCAGTTTATTTTAGCACATTCCTTGTAAAATTCAATAACAATGAGCACAAGGAACCTAATAGATTATAAATAAAAGCACCATAAATAATAAAAAAATGATTTATTAGAAGAAACTCAGAACGACAATGAATACAATTTCACTTTCATTTTACATATAGCCCTCAAGGAGCTGGTCTTATACGAATTCAAGATTCAACAAAGTTTATAGAAAATTATAAAAAGTTGATTATACAATTTAAATCCAAACACAATTTTAAATTCCATAAAATACCGTAACCAACGGTGAAGATGGGCTTGGAGATGATCTTCGGCAACTGGCGTTCCTGTCGACCTCCCACTTCCTAATCATGGAGACATCACCGATACCTCCCAACCAATGTTAGGGGTACTCTTATTCCCCCTTATACCTCTGAGCCGCAAATGAGCCACACCCACACCACCAGAAAATCCTCTAGCTCCAAGCTTGCCTCGCAAGGTAGAGCCACCACTCTCTCTCAAGCTGGGTATCCCAAATATTACAAGAAAAACTGGTCAAAAATAATTCATAAGCATAACTTTACCAATAACCAGTGTCCCCGTTTACCATCTTGACTATTTTATTTATAGAAAATTTTCTCACTGACACCTCCCCACTTGCACAATAATTATCTTTTTAATTAATTAATTTAGAATTATTCCTTCTCACACTTGTCACCCTCTCCCCCAAGTTGCACAAGTAAATCCATATTTTATTTTAATTAAAAGTCAATTTCCAACACATTTCTCAAATGCGCTCCTTAAATCACTCCTAGTTGTCTCTTTATTCCCCATATTCTCATTTAATGATTGACGCCTTACTAAATTTGAGTTGAGTTAAAATAAGAATTTTCTCCTAGTTAAACTAGTGGTAGCTAGACTCTAGATTCCTTTCTATGCATACTAATCTGAAATGATCTTTTACACGACTATGGTTGAGTTATTAAGCATGTGTTGATTAATAAATTAGGAAGCTTAAAGAAAGAGGAAGAAGTATAGAAGAAACATCACATACATATAATCATGTACATAAATGAAATGAAGCATAAACAACAACAAAACATAAACACCAATGTGATAATGAAGTTCGACAATCTCGCCTACGTATCCGAGCCTTTGTCTCAGTGGTTGAGGCTTTATTATTTCTGTTAAAAGATCAATAAGTACATCATAGTAGTTCCAAAAGGTTACAAAACTGATTTGGTCTTGTTCTACCAGATCTCTAGAACCCAACAGAAGAAACAACACTCAAATCGGATGACCAGAGCTCCCAGAAATGACCTGCAAAGGTGCGCTCCTCAACAACTTCCCTCCATAAAAATGGCTTTGGATTGGAAAATATTCAGCATAAAACTACTTTGAATATCCTTCCATGTCTTCAAGAAGGCTTGGTTTATATAGATATGAAGTTGGTAACCATATCCCAACTTCCCCCAAAGATATGGCCTAAAAAATGGCCCAATATCCCTCAAAAAGGGACAAAACTCTTCAAATCTGCATATAAAATCAATAAAAATCACTAATATATAGTTCATAACCCAATTTTGCATTAATATAGGGCGCAACCCCTTATGCAATGGCCACTGGTCATATGGGATCCCGCCATATGGCCAGGCGCTAGCACCTAGCATGCTAGCTCCCCACTTCTTGGCTCTTGGTCGTGTGTTAGGCCATATGGCTAGTCCCCAACTCATCCACGTGCTAACATATGGGATAAGCCCCCAAAGACCAGCCCATGTTTAGGCCCTTCATTGGTGGGATATCTTGACTGACCAGGGCTAACCTCTCTAGAGTTGTGTTATCTGTTAACCATAACCCCCGGGTCATATGGAATAACATGTGGGGGTATCCCGAAACCATAGGCTAGACTCCTCCATTTCACGTGCCAAAAGCAACAGAGCATATCCCCATGGTCATATCATGTGTGGTATGGTGGTAATATTTTTGCTGAGGGTTGGGGCTAGCCCCAACCCTTTCTCTGCCCATATAGTCAACATATCAAACTAAAATAAATTCAGTGCCACCATATGTTTAAGTTCCACCCTTCGGCGGGCTAGCTAGCCCGACTTTGCCAAACCCTTCACCCGCAGAGAGGTCATGAGGTCAAATCCTAGAGACTCCAAATTTTTTTGCAAAGACCCACAAACCAATCCATGGGTACCACATGGAAGCCCATGTCTGGGCCACGTAGCACCTCCCCATTCGCCAAGTACATTGCCACGTGTCGACCATCGATTCACCTACATGTCTGCCACATCACTCTGCCATTGTACTTACCACTGGATCTGTAACTTCCATGTGTCATATGGATGTGCCACGTCACCCGTACAGACATGCCATGTATTTTGTATGGTCATTCCACATGTCACACTTGCAATGGTGACACGTGTCACCCCCAGATTGGTCCACCTATCATGTCCACGTCAACATCTATACGCCAAGTCACCCTGCCACGTGTAAATCCATAAGCCCAGTAATTGTATGGTTAGATGGCATGTGTCACCTCCATACTGCCAACTATTCCTTCCATGTCTATTGTACGGCCATATGGCCTGTACAATCAGCTGCCTCGTGGCACTGTACAAATTGTATAGTAAACATTTTTTTGCCTGTTTGGCAAAACAAATAGATCGTCATAACTTGAGAATATGACATTCGTTTAAGCTCATTCAAGTTGTGTTGGGTTTGTATTGATGAGGCCTACGCACACGTACATTTTGAATCCATTATGAAAACTTTGATTTTTAGGCCTTTCTGAGCCCCATCAAGCTCCTGGATCTGATTCTGGATCACACCTCCCCACCAAAGGACCTTTTGGTCCCCAAAAGGTTACTGAATAGTCATCAATCTCAGGATAGGCCACCCAACTTGTTCCTTTTCTTTGACCTCTATCCTGTGCACCTGTCTCATCAAGATTAACTGTAACACAATCATGAGAACTGACAGCATATTGTTAGTCATTTGTACCCTATCACATCTTACTGAAGCCACTATCATCCATGTAGACAACATTACTAATGATAGCATAAAAAATGTGACTGCAAATGCGCTGATATGTTTGTAATATTTGCATGTAATAAGCTTATCTTGAAGCAAAATGTGATTGATTTTCCATTCTACAATCATCTCATGTTCTTGCTTAAGATCGATTACTTCATTTGAAACAATTATAGGTTTGTTTCTTGCTTGAAATGCCTTATTTAATTGTTCCATTGTTTGAAGAGTTTTATTTGCCTTTACATGATGAGCCTGAACCACATATTCTTGACATGCTTTGGTTAATTGATATTGATTCTTTGTCTTGTAGAAGATTGTTTTACGATCATACAAGTATGGACTACCTAATACCATTCCACATTCACTTAGTAGCACCAAATCACATGTTACCCCATCCACATACTTAGATGAAATTGAAAATTTTAATGTGCACTGCTTCAGTATGTGCATTTGATGATTATTGCTTATCCATTTAAGTGTGTATGGCTTATGATGTATATGTGTTTTTAATCCCAATTGCTTAACCAATTCTTTTGAAATTAGATTAGATTGAGATCCACTATCTATCAATGTATCGACCTTAGTGTGTCGCATGATGACCCTGATGTGAAACAAGTTACTTATATAATCAAGTCTTTCGCCAATTTTACCTGTCATACTAACCAATGAGACCTTAGAATTGTCACCTGAATCCGATCCCAAGTTTGTGGGTCACGTTGTTGTTGCAACTGTTTGCCTCCCTTTCTTCTCCTTGAACCACTTTGGTCTCTTCTCAGGATAAAATTTCCAACAACGGTCCTCATCATGCCCCTCTTTCTTGCGATTCTTGCGAGTGGGCTTATCTTCCTTTCTCGTCACTACATTTTCATTTTTTCCATTCCACTTCCTCTTGTCCTCTTTCCTTGAAGACGATTCCCCTGATACACCAACACATGTTTTCCTTTCTTCAATGTATGTCTCTTGAACAAAAACCTCATCAACATTAGTAGGTCCAAACATGAATACAATATTTTGAATATGTGCAAGTAAAACTCCTATATACTTCATAATAGTTTCATGGGTATGTAAAGGGATATCTAACATCAATGCCATTTTATGAAAGCCATCTGTGTATTCTTGCACTGCTTGTTCTTTTCTTAGTTTAAAATCTTGCCATTCAATTAACGCTTTTTCTTTATAACCCAAAGGATATAATTGATTTCTAAGTGCAGAAATAAAACTTGCTTTGCCACTAGATGAGTGTTGTGCCTGCAAGTCTCAATGATGCCAACTTTATCTAAGTTTCCTCATCCTTGATTTGATGCACACTGCAATAGAACTCCATGTGTCTAACCCAATTGTCAAGTCTCTCTGCATTAACTTTACCATCATACCTGGGTAATTCAAATTTAACATCAAGTTTTAATAATGACATTTCATTCTTATGTTTATGGACATGTTTCTTTGCATTGGATTTATAACTTGAACTTGTAGAAGAAGGAGAAGAAGGAGGTGATGATGGAGGTGAAGGAGGAATTTGAGGAGGATACTTTCCTTCTTCAATTTTTCCCTTTGAATATTGACCAAGAACTGGTCTCTTTCGTTCCAAGTAATCTTCATACAAAACCTTCATCATCTCCGACATGACAAAGAAATTTTTTCGAAAATCTCTCTCATCCTGAGAAACTCCCTCTTTCGATGCCATACTCTCGCTTTGAGAAGTTCTCTTTCTCAGTCCAATCAATGGATTCTCTTTGACAATCTCTTCTTCACCATGAAGTATCTTTTCCCTAGTTAACATGCAAAACTCAAATCCAAATGTCAACTAGCTCTGATACCACTTGATCCAAAATGATCTTTTACACGACTATGGTTGAGTTACTAAGCATGTCTTGATTAACCAATTAGGAAGATTAAAGAAAGAGGAAGAAATATAGAAGAAACATCACAGCCATATAATCATGTACATAATTGAAATGAAGCATAAACATCAACAAAACATAAACACCAATGTGATAACAGAGTTCATCAATCTTGCCTACGTCTCCAGGCCTTTGTCTCAGTGGGTGAGGATTTCTTATTTATATTCAAAGATAAATAAGTACATCACAATAGTTCCAAAAGGTTACAAAACTGATATGGTCTTGTTCTACCAGATCTCTAGAACCCAACAGAAGAAACGACACTAAAATTGGATGTCCGGAGCTCCCAAAAATGGCCCGCAAAGGTGCGCTCCTTGACAACTTCCCTGCATAAAAATGGCTTTGGCTTGGAAAATATTCAGTATAAACTTGCTCTGAATCTCCCTCCATGGCCTCAAGAAGGCCTATTTTATATAGATCTGAAGTTGGTAGTCATATCCCAACTTCCCCCCCAAGATCCGGCCTAAAAAAGGGTCCAAAATCTCCAAATCTACATATAAAATCAATAAAAATCACTAATATATAGTTTATAACCCACTTTTGAATTAATATAGGGAACAAACCTTTATGCCCTGGCCATTGGTTGTATGGGAGCCCACCATATGGCCAGGTGCTAGCTCCCCAATTCTTGGCTCTTGGTCGTGTGCTAGGCCATGTGGCCAGTCCCCAACTCATCCATGCACTAACATATGGGATAAGCCCCCGAAAACTAGTCCACGGTAAGGCCCTTGGTCCACGGGCTAGCCCGACCGACCAGGGTTAACCACTCTAGAGTCACGCTATCCATTAACCAGAACTCCCAAGTCATATGGAATAACATGTGGGGGTATCCCAAAACCATAGGCTAGACTCTTCCATTTCGCGTGCTAAAAGCAACATAGCATATCCCCACAGTCATATAGTGTGTGGTCCGGTGGTAAGATTTGTGTTGAGGGTTGGGTCTATCCCCAACCCTTTCTCCGCCCATATACGCAACATATCAAACTTAAATAAATTCGACACCACCATATGGTTAAGTTCCACCCTCCAGCGGGCTGGCTAGCTCGACTTTGCCAAACCCTTCGCCCGCATAGAGGTCACGAAGTCGAATCCTGGAGACTCCAAATTGTTTTTCAAATACCCACAAACCAATCCATGGGTTCCATGTGGCAGCCCATGTCTGGGCCATGTGGCACCTCCCCATTCTCCAAGTACATTGTTCTGTGTCGACTATTAATTTCCCACGTGTCTGCCACATCACTCTGTCACTATACCTGCCACTGGACCTGTAACTTCCATGTTTCGTATGAATGTGCCACATCACCCATATGAAAATGACACATCATATGTATGGGAGTGTCACATGTCACCCTTGCAGTGGTGACATGTGTCACCCCCAGATTGGTCCACCTGTCCTATCCATGTCAGCATCCATACACCTAGTCACCATGCCACATGTCAGTCCATACACCTAGTCACTGTACGGTAAAATACCACGTGTCACCTCCAGACTTCCAACTGTTCCTACCACGTTAGATGTATGGTCGTATAGCCTGTACAGTCAGTTGCAATGTGGAACTGTACGAACTGTATAGTCAACATTTTTTTATCTATTTGGCAAAATGAACAGATCATCATAAATTGAGCATAAGATGTTCGTTTGAGCTCATTCAAGTTGTGTTGGGTTCGTATCAACAAGACATACACACACGTCCATTTTGAAGCCATTATGAGAACTTTTATTTTCAGGCCTTTCTGAGCCCCATCAAGCTCTTGGATCCGATTCTAGATCACATACCCTATTCTCTCATCTTTATATTTTTCTTATTTTAAAACTCCCTTTTAATATTTTCTTTCACACATGTGCCTTATCAAATCTTTAGATATATTTCACCTTTTCTTAAATCTTAACTTGATTTTCTTCATCCCCTTTTTAATTTAATTTATAATTTAGTTTTAGTCTTCTTACAAAACTTAGACTTAGGATTAATTTCTTCCCCCCTTTTGAATAGGCTTAGACTTTTATTGGGATTTTTAATTAATAATTTCAATATTTAATTAATTAATTTAATCTGGAAAGGCCTGCAGATTTTTCAAGGTTTAATCATTCTCTCAAGGTTTTCTAGGCCACCTAGATTCATTGAATCAATTTTTATTTACGTGACATGCCCTTCAAGATGCACTCTGGGCTCCAAGGGTGCCACTCACCTTTGACTAGTTTTGATATTTTTCCAACCCTTGGAGTCAGCACTCCATTCAAGTGGCCTTGTGAGAGACTAAGGGATTCTAAGGAATAAGGACTCTGGCTTATTGCACTCCCCTTAGAAATCTTTGTGAGCGACTGTCTCAGTTTTCCCTCACAACATCATGGACCTCTCGAACTAAGTAATGATTAACCTACAATTGGAGTCACAACGAGAGTGCTAGTAGGATGTGATAGGGACGTTGCCACACCTCTCCCTCAATATATGATCTATGTGCATGACCCCTTTACTCCTTATGTGAGTCAGATTAATAAGCATTTGTCGGCTTGCATTCATTAACAAAACACTGTCACTGATCCATATAAAAAATCATACTATACTCAATCATATGTCACATATGCATAAATGAAATACTCAAACCAATACAATCCACTCCCTAACTCAATCAAGAGTCCAAGGAGGCCCATTGATGCCCTTGGCATCCACAATCTGTCAAGTGTCCTGCACACTCAGGGAAAGCTCATCAATAACATCTATCAATACATATATATCAAATAACATTAATCACAACCATCAACATCATCATAATGATCCATAATCAAAACAAATAATCATGTACTATAACCAGATCACTTGCACGCAAGTGTCCTCAAAGAATAAATCATAACATGTTCTCACAAGAGCGGGATATTACATCAATTTAACAGTCAATTAGAAATTCCATTAATCCTAAACTCGAAGCCTCATTATTCCTATATTTAAAAGTGGGAATAAAAATATGTTACAAATTTTATAATAAAAAAATCTAATAAATTAAATAACAAGAAGAAACCAATAAAATTTATTGTTCTCATAGTATTATAAGTGTGTCACATTCAATTCTATGGTATTATGA